>LD368551.1:1081404-1118099 GCA_001465055.1 Ptychodera flava
ATTGGGGTGATGCATTTATTTGATAAAGTAGGTGTGGCAAAATCATATAGCATGGCTCATTTTAAGCAAAATTAACTTTGAATTTATGCGGGACATACACTTTAAGTTTTAGTTTGCGTACGTGGAGACTTGACTATTACTTTTCGCGCGACGATCCTCCTGGCATGGTACAAATGTGTTCGTTAACGCTACAAGAGTTTTTCCCTGGCGAATTATCAATTTCTTAAGGAAAGTATGACGTATCTTTCCGTACATACTCCACCCACCATGTCACCGTTATTTAAGTTCTATACAAGGAAAAAGGATGTGAAAGAGAACCTTACTTTTGAGGCAGACATATTGTGATCAATTCTGAGATACTGTCGCGGATCATACGATTGTGAAGAGGGAAAAGGTAGGTGTAAAGCTGAAACATTTCTACATTCTTTTTATATCTATCCCTGACCGTAAGGCCTAAATCTACTTTCTTCATGTACAAAAAAGGCAAGAAGCTATTTAGGAAGTTTTACCCTATTCCCTCCATATCTTATCATGACAGTACATTTCCAACCAAGTAATTCATTGCGCAGACTTGCAGCAGAGTTTGCTCGTAATTATATGAAATCGAAAGACAAGTGACTTAAAATGGAGCTTCGCCATAGAAGGCGGTAAAAGGAGACCCTTCGCTTGAAAAAACACATTCTTTTAATACAATTTGAATACAAATATGTATATCAAAGTGCGTAGTTATGATATTTAAAACAGGTCTATCACAAATTTGAACAAAACCTTCGCAACTTATCGCTTTACAAGCGTTTCCCTGTAAGATCAAAATGAGACGATCCCCTGAGAATGTGTCCACTGTTGTTTCACATTTTAGTGGAAGTGATCACTAATCAAAACAATGTTGATTGAATAATCAAAAATCGGTGAACTATTTTCCATTTCCCTGTCGAGATTGTCTTTCCTTTCAATGTGTTCAAATATTTTAATTTGATCGTAATTCGACAAATTTGTGAGTTTTGAAGACTTACACCGTCATTATCATCATCATCATCATCATCATCATCATCATCATCATCATCATCATCATCATCGCTTTTGTACTTCAGCCTCTACCGTAGTTCTTGTTGGGTTAACGTTTGGAAAAATTACTTTGTCAGGTTTACTCATTTTGCAGTGAACGCATAATGGATGCGGGCGGATGTGCCGATATTTGTCATAATACTAGTGTGTCTTGAAAATAGTTTGCTTATGGTGGTGAAGAGGAAGAGAAGCTAGTGGGAGGGAAAAGGAAAATGAAAAGTGACAAAAAGTTTCCATGGTATTGAGTTTTAGTTTTGCGTACACGGAGATTTGACTGTTACTTTTCGCACTACGATCACCATTGCCTTCAAAAAGCTGGCGAATTTTTAAATTCTAAAGTTCAAACGCGTATCTTTCCGTACATACTCCATCCACCATGTCACTGTTATTTAAGTTCCTCTCGAGGAAAAAAGAAGCGAAAGAGAACCTAACCTTTGAGGCAGACATATTGTGATGAATTCTGATATTCTGCCTCACATCAAGCGATTGTATTATTTATTTATTTATTTATTTATTTATTTATTTATTTATTTATTTATTTATTTATTTCCTGCAACCCTTTTAAAGCAGGGATTCACTGAAAACAACAGGAGCAGCAAATCACACTTAGTACTGGAAATACAAATAAAAAGTTACAGAAGAGCTAGCTGAAAAAATCTAATAAAGCAAACAAGCCATTATTATCAACCATGTTGTTAGAGACTAAAGTTGAAAAGGAACTGTTAGTTAAATTAGAAATTTCTTCCTACTATCTACTATATCTATTAAGAAACGTCTGAAAAAGTTGTCAATTTCTTTGTACAGATCTTTCTTGTAATTCTTTGTAGACTCATTCAGGAAGAAACATATCAACTCCTTTCTTTCTCTGACATCCTTTAGTACGTCCAATTCGCTGTTATTCAACAGCATTTCTTCAGTATAAGTCATTAATTGTTGTCTTTCTGTTGTGAACTGATCACACTTGTAAAGAAAATGTTCAAATGTCTCATCTTTATTTCCACAGCAAGCACATGTGCAATCATCTTCATTGTTTTCCCACCTTCTCTTTTCATATTTCAGACCAAGACTTTATGATCTTGCTTTAAACTTTAATTGAGCACCCTTGAAATCATGGATAGATTTTAGATAATGACATTCCTTTCAATAATGACCAGTATTTCCGATTTGAATTATCTAAAGATTTTGCAACATTAACACATTGCTGAACTTTAAATTGTAACTGTTTCTGTTTATTTATATTTTATGCCTTCTTTTTATCTTGTAAGTAGAGTTGCCACAGAGCTTGACCTTCATTGACCCTGCTATTGTTTTCCTTCAAGTTCACCCACTGTCTGTATCATGCTTGACTTCTTTCTTTCATTTATTGCCATTTTAATTTCTGTACAAAAAAGGGCAAAAGTAGGTGTAAATCTGAAACATGTTTACATTCTATATTCACCGTAAGGCATAAATGCAATTTCTATACTTGTACACGAAAAGGCAAGTAGCTATTAAGGACGATATACCCCGTTCTCCGTTATCTTGTTATGACAGTAAATTTCCAATGAAGTAAGTCTTTCGCAGACCTGCAGCAAGGTTTGCTCGTACTTATATGTAGTCTAATAAGAACTTAGTTAAAATGGAGTCTCGCCGCATAAGGGGGAAAACGAGTCGTTTAGCTACAAAGGAACATTCTTTTAATGCAAGTAGAATAACTGTGCGGAAAAAGTTGTGCATATTTACTGTATTTCACAACAGAATTTTTACAAAATCGCAAAAAACCTTCGCAGCCAAGCGCTTGAGAAGCATCTACCTATAAGATCAAAACGAGAACGTGCCTCACTGTTGTTTGACATTCTAGTGTAACTTTAAATGATCCTTAATCTAAAAATAAGGTTTGTTTAATGATCAAAAATCCATCGGTGAGCTACCGTTGTACTTGCCAGTCGAGATTGCCTTTCCTTTCCGTTTGTTTGGAAGAGCTGAACTTTATTGTGATTCGACATATGTGTGACAGTTAAGTTTACACCACGATCATCATCGTCATAATCTACGTCTTCATTATCATTATAGTTGTCATCATCATCATCATCATCATCATCATCATCGCTGCTGTACTTCGGCCTCTACCGTCCTTCTTTTAATGCTATCTTTAGGGGAAAATTCCTTTGTCAGGTATACTCATTCTGCGCTAAAAGTTGAAGTGGTGAGCGCTTGTGTGCTGGTTTTTGCCAAAGTATGTCCCGAAAATGGCTGTCAGTTTCTTGGGTCTTGAAGGTGACGAGGGGAATGATGACATGTAGGGTTCAACGTGTTTTTTTACTATGATTGCTTGGGGACGTCACCGTACGCTTATGAAGCGTTTTATCGGGACAGGAGGATCGTATGTTTTTATTGTAATTTTCCTGTCATGAAATATGCCTTTGCTGTTTATTAGCAGGTATGTTTTCGGGAAAAGGAAAACACACAGAAATATACTAAGCTTTTTACCTACTCCAAGGTGAAAAATAACTTGAAGACTGAAATTAAAATGTTTTGTAAAATGTAAAATTGAAATCTACTTGTAACAATGGTTGGTTGCTGCCTAATTTACCCAAGTCTGTTTTTAATTCACTGTTGTTCTTTTTGAAATAGTGATTAACATCAATTTGTGTACAACAATTCTAGACATCTAATAATTCAAAGAATGTGTGGCATTTATTACATGCCTCGGTGTGAGTGCAAATCAGTGCATTTAATTGAATAGGAACATCCGGGAAGTCTGCGGGCCGTCTGAACGATGTACGGACTGGTTTCCATAGTTACCCGGTCCGGTTAAGCCCTTCGACGTTTTCGACGTCAAAGTAGACGCTTTGCGCTTGATGCAAAATATCCATGCGCGCAATGCTATTTTGACTTTTGATAAAATCTGTTTGATGCTGGTCGATAATCGTAAAATTGTTTGAGAATGTCCCACTTATAACTAAATGTCATATAGCGTTAACTTTAAAGAGGCACTGTAATAAAAATATTATTGCCTGAATACATGGGTTTGTGTGCCCTCGTAGCAGGAGACAATTTGCCCTCCTGGTGTCGAACAAATTGCTACCCGCTGCCGGGCACATAAATCCATGTATTCAGGTAATAATATAAAATATTCACAAATCACTCACAATACTGTACTCACACTTTCCCGTTTTTCACTTCCCGTATATGCAATTAAAATAACAAAAAAACCAGAATGTTATATAACTGTTAGAATGTAAATAATTAATTCCTCAACATCTTATGAACTATCTGCTGTTAGTGCCATTTCGATTTCAAGAGAGAAATAGCCTAGTATTCAGTCTCAGGCCAGTGCATCAGTGTTTTTATATCATCCTATCAAAATTTATCAACACTGTTATGCGGCCCTATAGCTAAAAGTTGCAATATTGCCCATAAAAACAAGTGCACTGCAAAGAAAAAAGAAAAGTATATGAGCTTACATAATTTTGCTAATTAAAACAACATTAATACGATATCCATCTTTCCTAAATAAGTTTCTATCGTGATATATATATATATATATATATATATATATATATATATATATATATATATATATATATATATATATATATATATATATATATATATATATATATATAATAACACAAATTACTTTAAGTACAAAGTAATGATTTCTTTTACTTAAGTCATTACTTTGGACTTGAAGTTTTTAATGTTATTATTTATAAATCTCTGCTTTAGCATCGAGCACTGCAAATTTCCACCAGGACATCTGTATACTACGATTTACACACACACACATACACACACACACACACACACACACACACACACACACACACACACACATATATATATATATATATATATATATGAGAGAGAGAGAGAGAGAGAGAGAGAGAGAGAGAGAGAGAGAGAGAGAGAGAGTGTGTGTGTGTGTGTGCGTGTATGTGTGTGTGTCAAGACGATTAAAGGGATTGTCATTAAAAAGTATTGCAGGTACGACTGCAAATGATAATTTTTCAACGTTTCCTGTTTTGCTCAGAGGGAGAGGGAGTTTTACTATGTTTTCGAAAGTTGGTATGGGATTGACCTTTATTTCCTTGCACTTCTGTCTGAAGATTGCAGGACGCATTTTCACTGTCAATTTTCACTGTTAATTTTAGTTTCTCAAACCACGTAACGAGAGATACAAAAACAATACCGAGTTGTTAAAGTCTGTGTGGAACTTACCTCAAAAAGTAAGGACCAAGTCTTTGACATTTCGTGGTCAATTATTGACAAAGCATCGAGGTACTCTAACATAAGCAGGCGATGTAATCTTTGTATATCAGAAAAGCTGCACATTATCAATGATGACAAATATTAATTGTTAAACAAACGCTCTGAGTTGGTTTGAAAATATCGCCACCAAAACAAATTTTAACACCATGGTACACCCCGATCATACATATATATGAGTGTCGAGCTAGGAATCCTTTCACTTCTGTCTGAAGATTGCAGGATGCATGAAACTATGTAAATCAGGAGCTGTGATACAGTACAGAGTAAACAAATGTTTGTGTTTTCTGTCAACAGACAAATTTCTACGAAAGGCATTTCTGCACTGGTCACTATCATGATTCGATGCTCAGCTCAGACGTTGGTGGCGCTGTTCATACTCACGAACATCACTGCAACGATTTGTTGTCCTCAAACATGTAGCTGTCAGTCTACTCCCAACGTCAACGTCGACTGCGATCACAGATCCTTGACGGCAATACCGCCAGGAGTTCAAGCACAAACTGCCAAGCTTGATCTTAGTTACAATAAAATAACCACACTTCTACCAGAAGCATTCAATTCCCTCTCGCAGCTGAAGTACTTACACCTGAAGAACAATGCCATTTCTGTCATTTCATCCGGAGCATTTCATGGACTGACCAGTCTAGAAAAATTATACCTTAACTACAATGACGTCATTACATTGCCCGAAAATGTGTTCAGTTCCCTGACACGGCTGAAGTACTTATACCTGAACGATAACGCAATTTCGATGATTTCATCCAAAGCATTCACTGGCCTAAGCAATCTCTACGAATTGACGATTTCATACAATGAAATCACTTCCTTGCCAGCGAGTGTCTTTCACAACTTGCAAAATCTACATCGCTTGGAAATGTATAAGAACAAGATATCATCACTACCCGTTACTATCTTTCAGACACTGGATAAATTATACGCATTGGATCTTGGCGGCAATAACCTGACAACTTTCCCCTTCGGCATATTCAACGGTTTGAATAATCTTAACGTGTTGATGTTAATGCGAAACAAAATATCGAGTGTACAGATCGAGGCCTTGCGTAGCCTACCTTCATTGCAACATTTACACATGTTTAACAACCTATTAACAAATGTGTCGGCTCTGAAAGATTTACAAAATCTTAAAACCTTGAAGTTAGATGGTAACTGTATTCAGGTGTTGCAAGATGGCGTGTTCGAAAGACTAACAAAGTTAAGAATCCTATACCTACAGCGCTGCTGCATCGAAACTGTATTTCCTTCCACGTTTCGGGGACTATCCAGCCTATTGAACCTGTATTTGAACAACAACGAATTGAAAACATTACCAGCTACACTATTCGATGATGTGCAAAACCTGAAAAGACTGTATCTTCGACATAATGAACTCACATCCCTACCATCCAACATTTTTACTGGTTTGCCTTTAGAAGATTTAGAGCTCGATCACAACAAACTGCGCCATCCTCCAGTAATTTTGTCTTTAAACGAACTTCACTACCTCTCTCTTTCACATAACGACTTAGAAATTATCCCGACAACTTTTCCAATCCAAAGATTGAGATTCGGAAGTTAGATTTTAGTTTCAATAAGCTAAGCAGGATTCCAAAATTTAATTTTAAGTCAGGAATTTATTTCACTAATATCGAATTTAGGGGGAATCCCATAACACGAATCGGTCCCAACACATTCAACTGGATATCTGCGAAGAAAGTTTATATAAATTTGGCAGAAATGGGTCTTTCATACATAAGTGATGGCGCTTTTAGGGGCATGACTCTGGCAAACCATATAACTATTGACCTCTCACGGAACCAGCTGTCATTCCTGTCAGACTCACTTATATTTGACATTCTATCAAGCGATGGCGAACAACTCATCGACCTTCGTTTTCACGGCAACCCTTGGGCATGCGATTGCCGCCTGCGTGGACTACGTCAATTGATTGAGAATTATAGAGTCCCAGAGACCACTGACGATCCGCCTTGGCGGTTTCGAGGACTACGTGAGTCGATTAAGGACTATGGAGAGGGCATTTTTATTTCGTCCTTGGGGTTTATATGCCGAACACCACAGATCTACGCTGGCTTCAATGTCATGGACATTTCACCAGAAACTTTGATATGTACTGTTCCCGAATTCGATGAACGTGTGGAAGTGACTAGTGTCGATGAAGGCGATACATCAGAACTGAATTGTACAGCAACAGGTGTGCCCGAACCAAGCGTTTATTGGATAACCCCAGGTGGAAATCTTGTGAATGGAACTAACTACAATGATACGATGGGAGTTTATGAAGAACTGCAAATGAACAGTCAAGGCACCCTCTTTATAACCTCATCTCGAACGGAGCATTCCGGAACCTACGTCTGTATAGCAACGAACATGAAGGGCACTGCAACTAAATTTATTCTTTTACGTGTAAAGTCATGGATGACATCCTCCATCGCGGATATTACGAAGCCCGTTGACGAAAGTTCAACAATATCTACCAATACCGTGGAGGGAAGAAGATTCCAACATACCGACACAAACCTTCCAAAACATCTTGCAGGTTTAGCGACTGGAGCATTCGTTGGCGGTTTTATTTTCGGTGCAGGAGTAGTAATGCTTGTGTTAGTCGCAGCTATTAAACGAAACCGCATGGGTGCGAATAAATGTCAAGATCAAAATTTAAAGATCAAGCTCAGATTTAGTGACTTGCAAGCAGTCGTCAAGAGTCGAAAAGATACTGAAGAAAGTCATAAAACTACCAGCAAGAATGTCACCGACCTTAAAAATGTAGACCATGATGCAACAAAGCTTGAAAAAAACACCAGATAGATATGTAATGCGTAAACAAATACCAAGTAAACCTCTAGACACGCAATTCTATGCCAATGTAGATACGGAGAAAACAGATGATTCGGCATACACCTCTCTCTCAACTGGCACAAGGGCCCCTGAATATGTATACGAAGCCATCAATAAGGAAACCACTGAGGAAGCCATGCTAAGAGACAATCCTTAATAAGTCTGCCATCAACCCTGCCCTAAAGTTTACCAGATAAGAGATTTAGAGGCAATATATAATTTGATGGTGCTCAACCAAAGTAATAGTATGGTTGTCCTGACAGACGTCTTGCCAAAGTTTGAAAGTGCAAAGTGCACAAATCGGTAGATCCAGTAATTACGTGTGCCTCAAATAATGCTTTCTGAAAAAAAAAACCGAGGTTTTCATCGAATTCAACAATTGTTATTGTAGGAGAATACATTTGCATAGTACATGTGATACTGGACGCGCTTCTGCACTGCTGGTCATTAAATTCGACATCTCCCTGAAACATAAGATACTTTTCTGGTGCTGAGCAAAAAAAGATGGTTTCGGCATTGTCATCTCTCAAATGTAAAAGTGCATGCATAACGCTCCTGAATGTTTTAATTGTGCAATGTACAGTTTGTTGTCAACCGCAGGTAATGCCAGAGAAAAAACATTGTTTTTTTCGGCAAAGCTATAGAGGCAGCGAGCGATTTATAATTTTTTGACGAACCAGGAAAATCTCCAACTAGTTGCATGCACATTGTATATGATGTCTTGGGTGTAGATTTTACAAACGATCCACCATTATGATAATATGTGTCACACATACGGGCACTGATGACAGAAATTCCTTCATGTTCCTGGGTCAGATTAGCTGCTACTTGTAATATAGCTCAGTATATGTCAAAATTAGATCTCTAGCTTTGCTTAAATGAGGTTTCCCTTTCTTCCTGCTTTGAAATAGCCAGCAAAATCAGGCTATCGAAACCACACGGCTCTCTCGCTCAGCTTTAAGTTGGTAGTGTTTCAGTGCAAGCACATACTATGAATTGATGTTCTAAGTGTAGTTCAAGACAGCAATGATTTATTTACTTAAGGTAGTATACTCCTCGAAAGTGAATGACTTATACTTTTGTTCAAACTTTCCTCAATTAAATTTTCTATTCTCTTACCAAATCAAGAATAAATACAAAGGGTCACCATACAAAATTTTGCACTAAAGAAACAAATTACCCAATATGTACTGATGGTTGAAATTCAAAATGGCCGCCATCTCTGATTATTCAATGAAGAAAAATAAAATTTTCGATCTTCTAAGGACTAAGACAGAAAAAATGTTCCCTACTGCGTGAGTTTCAAAATGAGTCCTCACAAGTCGTAGGTTAAAAAAGTATTATAAAAATTTGAGTGTCCAAATATCTGTCTCTGAGGCACAACAGAAAATAACCATAAACTAAGTAATTTTGGCTCAAAAGCGGATATGAGTGCTTCCATCACTTGTTTTCAGTTGATGTAAGTTAAGCAATCTTTCTAGCATAATATCTTATGCATGGCATGATAAAGGTATCAATTGCATTTAACATTACATCATAGATTTCGTTACCTGGTAATGTATACCAATCGTCTTACTGTTTATTCGTAATTCATCACAACTAGCGTCTCACAGTTGCGCTACAAATTTTCAAGGTATATGACAATTATGATCTGGATATTGAGCATAGAGGATACATTTCTAATAGCTTTACTTATTCTTCACAAAACGGAATATTCAGTCCATTAAAGACATAGAAATAAAGATTTCATTGTCACTGTTTGAAACTGTTTATTTCTCTCCTTCGCTATTGAAATTAGCGTTCATCTTGATATGCACATTGCATCGATTGAATTGTTTCTATTGAATTGGTTTTTAAACTACAATTAAACAGATTTTTGCACCACCTGTTAATGACTTCGGAACAATTATTTTATGGTGTTTTAACTGATATTCTATAAAATGTAATAAGTCCATTTATCTATATATCCAAGTATTCAAGTAAATTTACGTTTCCACATCGAATATCCGTGATCACATTTACAGAGATGTCCTATTTCACAGAATTTACAAAAACACGCTGGTGACGTTTACGAAGACCTATACAGTTATCTTCACTGTCACAGTGATAAATTGGAGAATGATCCTTGTATTTGTTTATTCTAATAATCCTTCATTACTCGAGATAAATAATGTTGAAAAAGTAAACGACAAAGTACTGCCCTGGTTGTTAATAAATATTCACGCAAAGCAATGAAGATAGAGATCATAGATACACAGTGAAGCCTTTTAAAAAGATAAAGTTTTGTTCAATTTCAAGTATCACGTACGTACGTGCAGGCATTCTTGGGTGATTTGTCTGTCTCAGTGTGGGTTTATTAATAGTCACATTCCGAATATTTCCTATCCCAGTTATCAGTAATTTTTAATTGATGTTTTAAACGTTGAGAGTAATATTGTATCGAGCGGTGTACTTGAAGTAATTTGCGAGTTTTGTAGAAGACGATATGTTATAATTTGAAACACTTAGACAGTAAAACAGTCAAACAACGATCACATATATGGACCAAGTATCACCAAGACTTGTCAAGAGACTGTGAGCTTATCGATGAATAAAATAAAGGAGCATGTTTCATTAAATCTTAGCTGCGTTTTTATTGCACGAAATATGTTAACGCGTTGACAATGTTTGATCTCTATGAGGGGTGATGAGCACGTGATCGTGTGCATGTCATTAGTTAGATATTTTGTGAGCATTTGTGTTGCTAGCGTCGAATGCAAAAATCTGGCTTTAGCGAGCAATAAACGCCGACTTGGACTGCAAGTTGGAAAAGTTAATTTCTGGCGTGAAATGTAAAAAATGGGATTTTTCTCAGGCTGAGACATTGCGCATGTTTGAACTTTGAGATATCGCGGATAAAGTACTGTTATTTTCACACGATAGCGCACTTATTAGATACGACAATATGTGTTTGCGTCATCAACCCAACAAAAACTGCACAGGATACTGCGGCCAGACTTAAACTCTATGGTATTGCTCCTGTTATATGCTTGACCTGATTTACCTAAAAGCTGCATCCTAACTTCTACGCTCAAATCACGAATCAGATATCATTCGCGTGATTTTTGACACGGACTGACCTTTGAATCGGTTCCAAAATTACTACGCACCATAGACAGTCGAGAAAGTTTCTCGAGTGTCTATGCACGCACTGAGTATTTGTAGAGTCATAACTCCATTCAACGGCCAAAAATGAATGTTTTGTCATTCATGTTGTTGAAAAAAGTGTTACAGTATACTGAGCCGTCTCTTGCCGTTTCGATTGATCTGGTAAATCTTTTGAGATCATGGCTTTGCAAATCTTTGCATTGCGAAGTGTAGAAAAACAACTCAACTGTACGTCCACTCCACCCACCAGTTTAAATTCTGAGAACGAGAAAAGGTAAGTAAAAAATAATTTGCATATGTCATATGGAACAGAAAATGTTCATTTTCCACGTCGGCGTCACATCAGCGAGGCATGTTTCTGACAACGGATATAATTGATGGGTCCTATGCGTATTCTTTCTTGTTCAATTACCTTGTTTTATGTCCCAAGAACGGCAAATTAAAGGCAGAAACCCCTCTAGCTTGTTCCTGGTCAATCCTTAATTTTACCTGAAAATCTGTCGCCAATTCATGTGTGTTATTCTAATCTAATCGTTGCTGCTTTTTGGTACTAAAGTTATGTTTTGCAATACATTTATATATATATATATATATATATATATATATATATATATATATATATATATATATATATATATATATATATATATATATATATATATATATATATATGTATACCGGATTAGATAACTTAATCGACTCGATCTTGGTAACATTGTACCGAAGGCAGCTTTCGTGCTTGGAGTTGTATTTTGCATGACTTCAAGTACAAACCTAGGCTTAAGAACCCAGAGCCCATGAAAAAAGCGTAGGCATGTACAAGTTTACTAAGTCACGCAAAGACAACACTGACTAATATCATAAGGAAGACGGGGGCCGATGTTCTTAAGATGTGCCAAAGTATTAAGTTTAAATAGTTTTAATAATTATATCACTGGTGAAGTGCCGAAAGGTGTTACTTCTCCATCTGGGTATGAAAGCCAACACTGCATAATTTATATTTCCACACGTACAATCGAAATTAATTTGTTACTCGAAAAAAAACACCAAACAAACAAAACCTAAAACTGGCCCGCCAAACAAAGGCATTAACAACTGTTGGCCGAAAAGGTTTACAAGTAGGCTCAACGAATCAGTACGTCACTACAGCGCTACACTTTTGGTTATGCAGTTCCCGTAGTCGACCAACGTTATGCTGGAATTTAAAACATTGAGAGCAAGAAGAGAAAGACTGAGTGAAGTAAGCTATGATCGTAAAGTTCGACTACAATGTAAACATCCACAAGACATTTCATTACTAATTAAAATATCAGTCGCACAGATCGCCAAAAAAGGAACTATAATGAATATTCATTTATATGTCAAGGGTCGTATATTGACCAATCAGAACTGCGCGCTAACAATTTGGGGGCAATTTACTGTCATCGATAAGACATGGTTGCTGCTGCAGTATTTTGATTCGTATCTGAGGTTGCGGCAGCACGCTCTTTACAATTTCTACGCTTAATTTCTACGACATGCAAGAAAAAGACAAAATCTACTCCACAAAATTACATTTGTAAACATGTAAGGCGGTCTAGTTACATTATGCTGTGGTGATATTTAGCATATTTACAGAGATCAAAATATTTTGGCAATTAATGTGGAACCCAGAGAAATAATCCATGTCCAAAAACAAACTATGGATGCCCTGTCGCTCTCTGTTATAGTAAATGTTAATCATTATGTTTGATGTAGAAAATCAATATCCGTATGGGCAGTTCATGCTTTCAAACAGACCTGCGTGGGCGGCCATACCTTGCATTTAACATATCTAAAGGGCCCGTTGTCAACGGACCTTAGCGGGGCTGTGGCTGTCGTATAACGCCGGGAACACACAGCATCGTACGCAGGGCTACCAAACAATCAAAAGCACAATGATGCCTATAAGGTTAAACTATATTTCGATCACGGCGCGTATTTTAGGGAGCGTTCAGTTGTAATGGCAGGGGGCGGGCTGGCAAATGTGCTAACTGAAGGACGTGTATTGAACTATCACTGCTCGCTGATTTGGACCATGTCTACACGTTTTAACAGGCTTAATAATAAACGGGTGCCGCACCCATAAAATGGCGCCCTATGGGAAAATACAAAAAAAAAAGTATTTCCTGCACATACACATCGTGATCATACCAGAAACAAGCATCATGCCATTTACTTGAATGTACAACACATGATGGCCAACATTTTCGTGTTGTAATCTTTATTTTCTCTGTCATATGATTAGTTTTTGAAAATGGCGGGAAATCTAAAATGACGTTAAAACCTTTGAATTTACATGCCACTTTGACATGCATGGCGAGTAATACACTTTCCAGTCTCTATTGGGTCTTATTCAAAGAAAACACTTGGAAAACTCAGGATATTTTGAGATCAGTTTATTAAACATTCACAACTGTTGGGGCTTTAAAAAGCAATAAGGCAGATTATTGTAGTTTTGAAAGTATTAAAATCAGTATTGTCATTTCCCAACATTTCTAATTTGCCATTAGCGGACACAAGTCTGAGAAAAATGCCGGCAATGCTTGATATTTCTTGAGCATCAGTCAAAATAAGTGAACCCCTACCCATTATTGCACCGAAAAATTGATGAACCCCCCTTTTTAAAATGACAAAAGTTTTATGATTCCCCCCATTGCTTGAGTAAAGCTGCACACAAAAACACCTCTGAAAGGGGGGGGGGGCGATAGAAGCCAAAAAAAGATTGTAAGATTTTTCCAAATGACCCCCTTAACAAACTCACAATGTGTCGACGTTTAATTCTCCTCTTCTGACTTGCTATAATTTTTAAAATCCCCCTCAAAGGGGATCGGACAGAAATTACAGGTGAGTCGCAATTATTTTTTGCGCAAGTATGTGTGTACAAAAATTTGATATCAGTTAATCAGCCGTTAATAATGTTGATTTACTATACATGGTAGAGTATGAGAAAACTATAATACTTTTTCAATGCAAAACTAGCAATATCTATGCATTTATAGACGTTTTGCAATTGACATAAATGTACTTAATTGGAAAAGGGTAGTTACAACTGGTATGTATACAAACAATTGGATTTTGGAATTTCACCGAAATGTAGATTCATTGTACACGGTAGTCTATGAAAAAAACTATGAATAATATTTTTGCAATGCTCAACTAACTAAATCTGTGCTTTTATAGGTGTTTGGCAATTGATACAAAGGTACTTGATTCAGATAGGATATTTGAAAGTTCAGATGTTGGCAACAACTTTATGATATTGGAAGTTCACCTAAAAGTATTATATCACTTTCCATGACATTAGTCTATAGGTGACTGTTTAATATTTCCCCTGACAAAACTTGCTATATCGCTAATATGTAAGTAATAGGAATTGTTCATTGCCCTCAGTGAGCTCGATTTACAATAAGATAAGCCTTAGAGTTTCCAAGGCAAGATGTTCATATGACAGATAATTATACTTTTATTCAGATTTACGGCTAAATGACTTCAGAGAATGAAATGCAGCGAATCATTTTTATCTCCCAGAATATATTTGAATACTGAAACTGCTTTTTGACGGGACGGATACTTATGAAAATTAAGTGACCCATCTATGCTGTTTGAAAAATACATTACCCCCTTTGCAGTTTTTAAATTAAATGTGACACCCCCCCGGATTTTGCCGGCCCACCCCCGGCCATAATAACTTAACGTTCCCTTAAACAGTACAGCTTTTATAGATATAATGCGAACCTAACCCGTGGAAATAGTTCAGTTTTACTTAGCCACACGCCCAGATAGGGCGCGGAACTCCGGTCTACTTCCGCATTTTACCTATGATCGTGTATCGGGGTCAGCGACGGTACTGTTCCGTGAGCTGTATTAAAATTTACACAATTGCGGCAAATGTTGGTACCACGGTCACCCAGCCCCTTAAAACCGGCCATAATTGACTTTGGTACATCGCGTACAAGTTTCGGGGTTTTTGCCAGCGTCCGTCCCGGACCACCGTGAATGGAGCGGATTTGCACATAATTTTACAAATTGGCCGTGCTCTCCCTTGTTCAGACCTCGCGTACACTGGCCCACTCCAGCTTCCAACAAAACCAAAAGTACAAAGACAAGATTTCCCTTCAGCATATTTTTAGGGATTGCAAGGATGGAAAGCGTAAAAGCATCCTTGTGCGACTGCCGGTCTTTCAGTCTAGTGCCCAATAGATTAGAATACAATGCAAACATTAACTTACTCAATTACAAATCCTCTTTGTACCTGGTGGACGTAAAGTCTACATCCCACCTTCAGTGCTACAATGACAAACAACTGTCACATCTTCCACGGCGTAGCTGACGTACTACAGAGAAAGTTCCTTTACTATCGGGCAGTTAATATGGACTAGAACTTTGCTTGCCATCTCCTCAGAGCGATTTATAGAGAGGATTTATGTGCAAACTCTTTGAATATCTAATGATTTATTTTTATTTTCCGCTTGTCTTCTAAGTTTCAAACTACGTCGTACAGGTGTCATTTTATTTGGTGTGTCTTGCAACAGATACTCCGTCAGCAATAGTTCATTGACATCAAGATTAAATGTATCCCCATATACTTTATCAGCGCACGTAGGTCCTACTATGATTCTTACCTTACCATAACAAAACACTGACCCATTTGATTCATGTGATTCTCGACCCGGGCTGATCTTTGTGACAGTGCCAAGTGACAGGACTTAAGATTTGTAGACTCAACATTCAAAAGTGATCGTCTCCGAAAATATGATTTCTTTTTGTTATTGAAGTTCAACTTGTCAAAAACATGTTGTGGTATCAAAAGTCGTTATTGTTGACATTAGAAAATGTTTGGTAAAACTTAATATATCACGGCTATGCAAGTCTCTGCATTGCGAATGAGTGTTCTATAAATAACTCAGCACAATGGGCACTCACCTTGGAGAATTTTGTTATTTAAATTTTACAACCAGGAACGGGTAAGCGAAAAATAATCTTCGATACTTCGTGTTTTGTATAAACAGCAACTAATTGGTAAATTTCCACTTTGGCATCACAGCAGGCTATTGTCGACTAAGGTAAGAATGAATCTGCCAATTTTGTAAAGTCCATTTACAGTGATCTTGTCCATTGTCACCATGTCAGGATTGGAAGAAACTACGTCAGTTTTTCCCCTTATATGTCACACATAGTTTTAAGGTCGATTCTAACTTTTGAATCTTTAAATCTGCTAATGTTTCTGTATTTCTAATCTAGTTGTTGCCAATTTGAGCTATCTTAACGTGTTAAAATATTGGTATGCAGACTTGTTAGTGGCATTGCGGTCTCATTTTAGTCTTTCAGGGGTTTGCATGGAGCCTTGCTTGTGAATGTATATAAAGTCGAGCGCTTTGCCATCTACTAATGTGATTTATAGACAGAAAGGGCACGTTGAATCTTTGAGTGTGGTGACCTGCCTTCAATTCAGTTTAAGCATTAAGCAATAAAGTGAAATTGCGTTCGATGAACGTAAAGTAACATGACTATTATGTAGACTACCATCCATGCTGAATGTATAGAGGAATTTTCTCGCTGAATAAAGATTGAGAAGTGTCATTTTATTTTGCAGTGTACTTAAACTGAAAAGTCGAAACAACAGCGAAATAGAAAAGGTTAAAACTGAAAATTTAAAACAACAGCGTACCAAAAAAGTGTAAAAATCTCAATCAATGGTTTTGTAGTAGTAGACATCATATCAGGTCCGATAATCGTTATCATTCAAGGTAACTAAGGAATTTACCAGGTCCAAGGAACATATTGAAAATGACAAAGGCAATGGGGTCATCTTGAACCACAAAATAGTGGTGGTACCAGGTGTCCGGAATGGGTAAGCGTATCCTGCCAGCTAGCCGCACCCGTCAAGATTGACCCAAAGCGACAAATCCATTGTTATTTGATGAATTCACCAAATTACTTTTGTGAGTCAAAATTTGGTATGCTGTCACTCATCATTTGAGTAACAGACAGGTCATATTTTTATACAACATGTCCGTATCTACCGTAGAACTTCTTAAATGATTTCACTAATCTACTTTCTGAGAATACCAGCTTAACAAGGCGGCTTAACGATCAATCATAAACAGGCTTCCAGGGATCCCGTCACTCTTTCGGTTGAGGTCACAACCGAATATTTCTGGCACATCTTGAAAAGAAGTTAACTTTACTTCTAAATTGAAAAAAAAAACTTTCAATAAATCATCCATTGATTCAGAAAATATGGATTTTATTTATTACAAGACTCATAATAACGTGTTTGCTTACCCGAAAAGCTGCAATGTCGGTTTTATTGCGCAGACAAATACAATGTTTTGATGAAAGAATTGAGTCAAAATTCCATGTCAATCAATAGACTATCTAATACCTTCCTTAAGCTGTGCAATGAAAGTATTCAGGGCCCTTTCTGCGTTTTGTCAACAACATTTGTACATCGAAATGTTTGATCAAACTTCGTCGGTGGGACATTTTCAAATTATAAGGTGAATTCGATTGTGTACCAATTAGCTATGTCAACATTGCTTCCGTCATCAACCCATCAAAACTGCACAGGATACGGCGGCCAGACTTGTACTCTATGGTATTGCTCCTGTTAATATGTTTGACCTGATTTACCTAAAAGCTGCATCCTAACTTCTACGCTCAAATCACGAATCAGATATCATTCACGTGATTCTTGATCCGGACTGACCTTTGAATCGGTTCCAAATAACTGCGCACGAGTATTTGTAGAGTCAATGACATCATCCAATCCCCGAAAATGAATGTTTTAGATAGTTATTGAAAAAGTTTTGTTAAAGTCGTCACTTTTACCACAATGACTGATTTGAAATCTTCGGATATCATGGCTCTGCAAGTCTTTGCATTACGAAGAACTGTTTAGAAAACAACTCAACTGTTGTCTACCCCACCCAGCAGTTTATTGTTATTTAAACTTTGCCACCAGGAAAAGGTAGGAGAAAAAATGATATGTTTAGGTCATACGGAACAGAAGCTGTCTCTGTGAATTTTTCCCCTTGGTGTCATGATAGGCTTAATAGGCGAGCGGCGAATCCACAAAAAGGGCCTTATTTTAGGAGTTTAATGTACCCACCTTACATATGGCCACATCATACGTCATTTGAAAGCTTATCACCTCTACTTTAAGAATATTGACGATGTGGAGCTGCCAATTAGGGCCATAGCCCCCTAATTTGCATAATTCACACGGGTACCCAATTTGAATAAGTGCGATATAAAATTAGAAAATTCACTGTTGACTACTGTAAACATACTTTGAAACTATCGAGTGATATATCAAATGAAAGGTATTTGCATGTAGAATACAACTTTGATATCCAAAGAGATATTTAAATTGATTTCACTGAAATATTGTCATATTAATATTGAAAATAATATTTTCCTCTTTTGAATAACAATATTTTAAAAATTTTAGCACATACAACTACAACATACAGCTACATCATACATCATTTGAAAGTTTATTATCTCTACTACAAGAAAATTGACAATATTGAACTGTCAAGTAGGGCCATAACCCCTAATTTGCATAATTTACAAGGGTATCCAATTGGCATAAATGCAATATAGAATTACAAATTCATTGTTTACTACTCTAAACACACTTTTAAACTATCGAGTGATATATCAAATGAAAGGTATTTACATGTAGTATACGAAATGGATATCGAAAGAGATATTTCAATTGGTTTCACTGAAATATTTTCATATTTACATTGAAAAAATATTTTGCCCTTTTGAATAACAATATTATAAATATTTCATCACATACAGCCACATCATACAGCCACATCATACGTCATTTTAAAGCTATTTATCTCTAATTCAAGAAAATTGACAATGTTGAACTATCAAGTAAGGCCATATCCCTAAATTTGCATAATTTACACAGGTAAGCAATTTGCATAAATGCAATATAAATTAGAAAATCTATTAACTATTCTAAATATACTTTTAAACTATCGAGTGATATATCAAATGAAAAGTATTTGCTTGTGAAAAACGAAATTGACATCAAAAGAGATATACAAAGTGGTTTTACTGAAATATTTTCATATTTGTAGTGAAAAAAGTTATTGTCCCCTTTTGAATAACGGTATTTTAAAAATTTTAACAGCAGTATCAATGCAACCACATGCATTATGATGTGCAAAAAGTGCATAGAACATGGAGAACTAACGTCTGAAATGAGATCTGAAAATGAATATTTTGTTTGTTTAATGTAGGTTTCAAAACATATGAATAACTATTCTTGTCTGCATTTTATCCGATACCGATAGTTTTTATAGGTCAGAGAGTGTTTCTCCAAACATGCCCTTTGTATGGAGTATAATATACCCATTCACAGCATATGAAAACCTTTTAATGTTACTCAAGTATACCAACATTTTCTTGTATATATATATATATATATATATATATATATATATATATATATATATATATATATATATATATATATATATTGATTTTTAACATATATGGTTAATGATTTTAACGCCGCCATTTTTTCGTAAAGATGTGTTGGGAAAATATCACCTGTTACTATTAAGTCCAAACATAAAGAAAGATCCCCAAGAATGACACTATTGTAGTTGTTGAAAAGTAACTATGTAGCCGAAACAATGTGTGAGAGTAAGCTGTAGTCGACGTTATGGAATGAATTATGATCCAAGTCATTCATGACGATACAGTGTCATGCATTTCCAGTACATCTAGTACTTCTACAAATTCATCGTCCTCTTCTTAAACAGTTTTGTCATGAGTAAAATGGTTGCCACAGTTAAAGCTGCCTTGTGCATGGAAGATTAATTTGACAGCAGACACAACTGGTGACATGTAATAAGACAAAGCAAACTCCACACATCGTTCATATCTTTTAGTTGTTTGAATTTTGTGTATGTTATGTTAGGCTGTTTTGTGTACAGTGTTGATTCGCCATGGCGAGAAGTATCCCTAATCCACGTATCCTGCCCTGAACCCGCACTGGAGTGGAAAGACTACTGTGACACTGCGATCCTTTGATGCTACCTTTCGAGAATAGAGTTGTCTTCATCAGTCGGTTAAAATTCATTTTCGTTGGTGAAACATGTGCACTACTTGACCACGTTGTTTCACTGAAGTTAATTTTACTCAAGTAAGGAAGCTAGAATGTCTACCCTTTCGGTCTGGTTGTGTTTGTGGATGCTCATGTTAATCGGAGATAGAGCTGTTGTAGGTTTTGTTTGGCATAGGTGTAACGCTTATATTTCTGTTTCATATGTATGTGATTAGGCTTCGTTCACAAATAATGGTGGTGAGGGGCGGAGAAATTCGGGGGGAATCGAAATTTTGAGGGATAGTAGAGGAACACTTGAAAGTTTTGATCTGCCTAATGGGGACCTGAAAATGTTTTGGTTCCCTTTTACTTTTTGCGATTCCAAGGTTTCGAAGGCAATTCAATGAAAATCGAATAACAATTAAATGTCATCCGATTGCTCTGAAGTTAGTAATAATCAAACAAGATCTAGAATTACTTTTACTTTTTATTTTTACTTCATTACTTTTATCTCGAAAAAATCTTGTATTTTGTATCGTATTGTTGTGGCATAATTTTTCTTATGTATCGTAATGTTTCGCCTTTAACAAATCCTTGAATATTGCCGTTTGATTGCATGAACTAGAATCTGGTATCTGTTGGTTTTGTGTGTGTGTTCTTAAGTCGAGAATGTTAATTTGTTGCATCGATGACCTTCACAGATAATGAGGTCTAAAGATGTGATTTATTGAGAAGAGCTTTCGAAAATTTCAGAGTAGGATGCATTTTTTTATGTTTGCTAGGTTCCAATGAAAATCATACATTGTCTCTGAATCTCAGTCAGAGCGATATTTGTTATGTGTGTTGCTGAATTATTCTTATTTTGTATATATTTTATTCTTATTTTGCATAATGTGGGCATTATTCGTATTTACTGCATAATTTTATGAATATTAAAAATAAGTCAAGATATTCGCGATTTAAATACAAATATTCAATAAGAATATTTTAGATACGTGTTTGGAATTCATAGTTCTATTCTACATGCCAATACCTTTCATTTGATATATCACTCGATAGTTTAAAAGCAAGTGTAGATTACATAACAATGGATTTTTATAATTTTATATAGGACTCATGCAAATTAGGTATCCATGAGCATTATGCAAATTAAAGAATTACGGCTCTATTTTACAGCTGCATATCGTCAATTTTCGTGAAGGAGAGGTAATAGGCTTTCAATTGACGTACAATGTGGCTGTATGACGTAGTTGTATGTGTTAAAATTATTAAAATATCGTTATTCAAATAGGGAAAATATATTTTTCGACATAATTATAAAAACATTTCAATAAAATCATTTTAATATCTCTTTGAGTATCTATTTTGTATTCTACATGCAAATACCTTTCATTTGATATATCACTCGATAGTTTAAAGTATGCTTAGAGTAGTTAATAAATTCCTAATTTTATATCACATTTCTGTAATTTGCGTACCCATGTGAATTATGCAAATTGGGAGTTACGGCCGTACTTGACAGCTCAACATTGTCAATTTTCTTGAAGTACAGATAATAAACTTTCAAATGACGTATGATGTGGCTGTATGATGTGGCTGTTTGTATTAATTTTTTTTTAAATATTGTTATTCACAAGGGGAAAATACTTTTTGAATATAATATGAAAATATTTCAGTGAAATCAATTTGAATATCTCTTTGGATATCAAAGTTATATTTTACATGCAAATACCTTTCACTTGATATATCACTCGATAGTTTAAAAGTATGTTTACAGTTGTTAACAGTAAATTTCTTATTTTACATCGCATTTATGCAAATTGGGTACCCGTGTAAATTATGCAAATTAGAGGGTTATGGCCATACTTGACAGCTCAACATTGTCCATTTTCATAAAGTAGAGATAATAAGCTTTCAAATGACGTATGATGTGGCTGTATGATGTGGCTGCATGTGTCAAAATTTTAAAATATTTTTATTCAAAAGGGGAAAATAATTTTTTCACAATAAATATGGAAATATTTCAGTGAAGTCAATTTAAATATCTCTTTGGATATTCATGTTGTATTTTACATGCAAATACCTTTCATTTGATATATCACTCGATAGTTTAAAAGTATATTTAGAGTAGTTAACAATGAAATTTCTAATCTTATTTCGCATTTATGCAAATTTGGTACCCTGTGAATTATGCAAATTAGGAGGGTAGGGCCCTACTTGGCAGCTCCACATCGTCAATTTTCTTAAAGTAGAGACAATAAGCTTTCAAATGACGTATGATGTGGGCGTATGTAAGGTGGGTACATTAAGTGTGAAAAATAGGTGAGTCTGCCGCTCGCCTATAATTGTCAAAGGCTAGAATAAATGCGTCAATTTGTACTCTCGTTTGTTAAATTGCCTTTGTTTAGTGTCCCAAGTTGTTGTCAAAGGCAGAAACACCTCGTTTTTTCCCGATATGCTGCTTGTTTAAGTCGATCCCAACGTTTACCTGACATGTTGTCGTCAATTTTTGTTTGTTATTCTAATCTTAACGTTGCTGGTATACGATACTCCATATGCTTGTTTTGCAGTATAGGCATGTACACTGGTTGGAAGTATAAGAGTTGGTGTTCATACCGTGAAAGTGTCAGGTATTTGGAAATCTGTCACAGCCTTTGCATCGCTATTTGCTATAGACATAGAGGTACAAGCTTGCTTCTACCTCTATGACCAGCCGTTATTAGTCCTAGGGGATTGGACAGAAATTACAGGGGAGTAGCTTGGTGATTTTTGGGGTGGGTTGCAATTTTTGGCAAAACCATTTTTGAAGGGTAAGAACGGCAAATCAGATCAGAATCAAATTTCATACATAGATTCAGTTTGAACATGGCAAGAACTGATTAGTTTTTTATAGGTATGGCTTGCATATTTTATGCTCATTTGCATATTTAATGATTTTAGTAAAAACAGAGATTAAATGAGAACGGCTGCACAGAATTGGATGACTTTGCTACAAATGTTGATCAGACCAAGATTCGTCCGCCATTTGAGACATAAAGGTGTTACATGAAAGTTAATTTCTAATTTGCATATTTTGATGAACTTTCTTTATTAGGGATATAGATCTATATTGACCCAGTCAAAATTGACGACACTCGGTATGTATATTGAAGATACTATGATTGAACATTACTGAAAGTCATTAAGTATTTTTACTTCAGTAAATTTCTAATTTTCATATATAATGAACTTTCCTAATTTGGGTTATATATCTTGATGGACTTGATCAAAGTTGACGAAACTTGCTAGGTACATTGAAGATACTATGATACAATATCATTGAAAGTCATAAGGCATTTTTACTTCAGTCAATGCCCAATTGGCATATTTAAAGAACTTTCCTAATTGGGGTTATATATTTTGATTGACTTGACCAAAGTCGACGAAACTTGCTATGCACATGAAGGATACTATGATACAACATCATTGAAAGTCATTAGGCAATTTGTTTTCAGCCAATGTCTTATTTGCATATTTAACGAACTATCCTAATTAGGGAAATGCACCTGATTAACTTTACCAAAGTTGGCGAAACTTGCTATGTACATCAAAGTTACTATGATAAAATATTATTGAAAGTCATTAAGCATTTTCATTTCAGCCGATGTATGATTTCGATATTGAATGCACTTTTCTAATTAGGGAAATGTACCTGGATTAATTTGATCAAAGTTGGCAAAACATGCTATGTACATTGAAGATACTAGATTAAAAAATATTCAAAGTCATTCAGCACTTTTACGTCAGTCAATTCCTAATTTGCATACTTAATGAACTTTTATAATTAGGCTTATATATCTTAAATTCCTTGACCAAAGTTGACGGAACTTGCTTTGTACATAGAAGACACTATGATACAAAATCATTGAAAGTCAATAAGCATTTTTACTTCAGCTAATGCCGAATTTCTATATTTAATGAACTTTCCTAATTAGGCATATATACCTGGATTAACTGAAATCAAAGTTGGCGAAACATGCCATGTACATTGGTGATACTAGGTTAAAGCAATATTCAAAGTCACTTAGCATTTTCACTGCAACTGATCACTTATAGCTTGAAGGACTTGACCAAAGGCAGTTACACTTGCTATATAAAGTGGTAATAAAGGCAGCATTCAACGAAATTTAGTATTTTTAGTTCAGCTAATTACATATTTATACACTTAATGACCTTGTAATTAATCTGTAATGAATATTGTTCATGATGTTGATCATAACACTTTCAATGAAGTTGCAAACATGTGGGAAAAGTTTAAATTCACAGACTACTGCAATATATACAGAAACACGTGAGCATTTTCAGTTCATATCTGGTTTTAAAGAATGTTTTAAACGTGGACATTAATGTTGCATCGAGCTGTCAATATGTTCTTTCATTTTGAGTTTGATTCGTATGGAATATTTCAAAGAAACCACAATTTATCTAGTCAGTAGTCGCTTTACACTACGTAGAGTTCAGTTTGGTTTTGCTAATAATTGGAGTAATTTGCGAGTTTTGTAAAAGACGAAATTTTATAATCTGAAACAATACAGGGGAACAGTCATATGACGATCACACATGGTAAAAGTATCCACTAGACTTGTCAGAAGACTGAGTTTATCGATGAATGAAATAAAGGAACATGTTTCATCAAATCTTAGCTGCGTTTTTATTGCACGAAATATTTAAACGCCTTGACAAGTCTCATCTCTTTGACGGGTGATGATCACGTGATTGTGCGTGTCTTTAGATATTTTGTGAGTATTTGTGTCGCTAGCGTCGAATGTTACAAATCTTGCTTTCGCGACCAATATACGTCGAAGTTGACTTCAAGATGCAAAAGTTATAATGTAACAGTATTGAAGTGAATTTCTGGTATGAAATATTAAAATGGGATTTTTTTCTGTCTCAGACATTGGACGTGTTTTAACTGTGATATCGCGAATATGGCACTGTTACTTTTCACGCCTCGACTCATCAGATTGCCGCATTTTCACGATTAATTTACCCGTAAGCTCATAATACGTAACATGATACGGTATATGGATTTGGAGGTATTTGACACTACAGAAATTGTCACTGAAGATTCATTTGGAAAAGAAAACTTAATCGACTCAATCTTGGTTGCATTGTACCCGAAAACGTTTCAACGACATAATGATTGTTTTTCCTGACGCGGGGAGGGGGTACAGCCGTCTGATCAATGAGTAGGGGTAAGTATCAAAAGTACTGAGGCAGTTTGCAAAACTTGATCCGTCATTTCAGTAGGCCGCCAGTGGAATATCATTTCTCAGAAGACAACAAATACTACAGTAGTTTGCCTACTAACCCGTGGAAATAGTTCAATTTTACTTAGCTTTTACTTCGAAATTAATGACTTGTTATATCGCTTTTCAGTGATTTTCGTGATAAACGGTGACTTTTAATCGTCGTTTTGTTGGAAATCAAGCACGGTGACCCCTTCATTTTTCTTTAACTTAACAAATTCAAAAGTATGACAACAGTTTCCATTGTTCTGATCGTGTATCCTTTGACCGATAAAACGCAATGAACACTATCGCTTTATAATGTCTTTGATTGACTTGTTAAATTTTTGTATAAGGAGGCTTTGCAAGTTACAAATTTTAAGAAAAAACCATTTCAAACCAAGTCGTACAAGTGTCATTTAGTTCAGCGTGTCTTTCAACCCATACCTCATCAGCTACAGTCCATTGACACCAAGATTATACGTATCTCCTTTTATCTTATTGACTCCCTTGGGCCCTACTGTGAATCGTAACAAGACCCTTTCCAATTTGATTCACGTGATTCTTGACCCAGGCTAACCTCTGTAACAGCGTCAAGTTACTGGCGTTTAGGTATTTGTAGCCCGATCATTGGAAAATGATCGGCTCCGAAAATATCATTTCATTTTGTGACTAAAATAGTCGAAAAATTATGTTTCCAAAAATGGTCACAGTTCGGCAAAAAGTTAAGATATTGCGGCAAGTCTCTGCATTGCAAATGATTGTTATCTATAAATAGCTCAACACTACATCCACTCCACCAAACAGACTTTTGTTATTTAAATTTTGCAACCAGGAAAGGATAAGCGAAAAATAATCTTCGACGCTTGGTGCTTCGTAGAAAAAAACCGAATGAATTGGTAACTTCTCCACCTTGGCATCACAGCAGGCGATTTTGACAAAGGTAAGATGCCAACGTTTTGAACTCCATAGCAACTGATCTTGTCTATTGTTTACAGATCGGATGAGGAAGCAACTACTTCAGTTTTTTCCTCTACTTAGCCTAGTATGTAACAAATAGTAACGTCGACCCGTGTTTTGCAGCTCGAAGTCAGTTGATGTTACTTTCTTTCAAATCTAATTGCTGCTATTGTGACATACCTAAACATTTTATAATAATGGTATTCAGACTTGTTAGTCGTATTGCGGTCTCATTGTAGTCTTTCACAATTGTGTGTGGAGGTTTGCTTGTAAATATATGGAGTCAGGTAAGACGTTTGCTATATGCACAAGAGCTTTATAGACAAAAGGACACGACTAGTCTTTGAGCGATGGTGATGGAACTGTCCTTCAATTCAGTATGAGTATTGAGCAAGAAAGTAAAAATTGTGGTCGATGGACTTATAGTATACTGCTGTCCATGTTGAATGCATAGTGGTATTTTCTGGCTAAACAAAAAAAAATAGAGAGGTGTCATTTTGTTTTTCAATGTTATTAAAGAAAACCGGAAAAGAACAGGTAAAAACTGAAAATTCAAAACAACAGCGAAACAAAAAAAATGGTGTAAATCTCAATTATTGTTTTGTAGTACCTGTTGAAGACCACCAATACAAGGCGGCTTGACGATTAGCAATGAACAGGCTTCCCGTCACCGTTGTGATTTTAGGTCAGAGTTGACTTACTCAACTGAATTTTTCTGTCACATCTTGAAGAGAAGCAAACTTTTCTTGAATTAAAAAACCAAATTTTAAACACGCAAAAAAGTAAACAAGTATTTGTATAAAGTGTGAAAGAGGCTCCCCACCTAACTATCCAAAATGTTTTTGTGTCGAGTTTGTGTTTGGTTTGTTTCAAAAATGTGTTCCTACATTCTTATCCGATTGTTTGTGTTAATAAAAAATGTTTGTTTCGCCTCGGATATTTGTAGGGAAGTTTGGATTAGTGTGTACGGTAATGTTTTGTTTGTATGTATGGGGAAAGCTTATGGCGAGACGCAGCCGGACCTATGGTGTTACAAAGTTGATAGAGTGGCCCTTTGACGCTAGCGTTTCGAAACCCGAGTGTGGTTTGTCATCAGTCGCAGTGTAGATTCTTTCCTTTGTTTGGTTTGTGAAAAATTATTTTAATGTGTTTTAGTGATCTTGCTCATCGAATAGCGAGGCAAGAATGTAAGAAATGTGAAAGAGGCTCCCCACCTAACTATCCAAAATGTTTTTGTGTCGAGTTTGTGTTTGATTCGTTGCAAAAATGTGTTCCTACATTCTTATCCGATTTTTTGTGTTAATAAAGAATGTTTGTTTCGCCTCGGATATTTGTAGGGAAGTTTGGATTAGTGTGTACGGTAATGTATTGTTTGTGTGGGGAAAGCTTATGGCGAGACACAGCCGGACCTATGGTGTTACAATGTTGATAGAGTGGCCCTTTGACGCTTGCGTTTCGAAACCCGAGTGTGGTTTCTCTTCAGTCGCAGTGTAGATTCTTTCCTTAGTTTGTGTTTGTGAAAATTTTTTTCAATGCATTTAGTGGTCTTGCTCTTCGAGTAGCGAGGCAAGTATATTCATTTTTGGATCTCGCTGTGAATCCGTTTGGTGGTTCGGTTTGTTTGTTCTATGTTTCTTTACTTCTATAAATTTTGTTTTTGACTAGTGTGTCTTTTAGATTTGTCGGAGGTTTGTGATTTTTTGGGCACTAAGTACCACTGCGGGGTACGGATTTTTATGTTTAATGGATCAAGGCACTTCTACGTATCATGATCGATGTGTTTGTTGTCGTACATTTTGTTAAATAGTTCGTGTACTTTGTTTATTGTTTGTTCTGTGTCGTCACTGTCTTGTTGTGTGTAATACTGAATGTTTTGTAATCGCCTTTCGCATTCGTGTACGTAATCTTTTGTGTTGACAATGATGATACCCCTTCCCTTGTCGAAGGGTTTTTATGGTAATTTGTCTATTGTTTGCAAGCTGGTTTATCGCGATTTTTTGGGCACGCGAAATTTTTTGTTTCCTTGTTTGAAAGGATATCTCTAGAAGTGCGAGTTTAGCAGCTTAAGATAACTTCCAAGTTTTTGTTTTTTGTGTTGTTCGTGGAGTCCAATTTGACTTTTCTTCGAATGGATGTTTATTTATTGTTTTGTTTTGTTTTTTCCGGTAGTTCTCTTTTTGGAGAATTTGGTGGCCCTGAAAAGGGCCGTTTGGTATGGGTTTTTGTTTAACTCTTGGTGCGTTTGTTTTGGCGATGTGCCTTGTTTATGCTTCTTTTCGCTGATTCGATGTGCTTGGTGAGTAGCTGTTTTGCCTTTTTCTTCTCACCAGCGTCGCTGATTTCGTTGATTGTATCGTTGGCTGCCTGGATCGTGTTGTCGATTCGTGTGTTGTTTTCTTCCTGATGCAGTGGGAGATAGTTGTTGATTGACTCAACAAATTTAAAACCACTGTGTCTTTCTTGTTGACGCCACTTTGTTGTAAGAGCTTCGTCTGGTTTATGACCCGGTAGTTGTGCTCTTACGTTGAATTGCAAGCTTCGTGGGACCACTATTTCTTGCAGACAACTATGGATTGATGCCAGTTGTTGTTCGATGTTGTGTTGGTTTATGTACATTTGTTGAAGCAGGTTTCTTGTTTTTTCATGTGGCTGTAGATTTCGTTGCTGACACGATCTGTGGTGGTACAAGGGTTTGAGAATGTTAAAATTGGTGACTTACTGCTGATGTTTCTGCAGTTCGGCTGAGTTGCTGTGATGAGGGTCGGGTCTCCGTCATCCGAGGATCGGTTTAGTCTATCTAGTTGATTCAGTTACATTCTAGCGAATGTATGTCGGAGGAGGCAAATTATTGCTCAGTTTATGGCAGATAGATAGGAAGTCTATTGTTATAGGAGTGTTTTGTGCTTGGTCGGTTATCACATCAAGGCTCTGTGTGATTGGTTGTTATTTCAAGTGATTTGATTGGTTGGTGTGTTGGATCCGATGATCCTGATGTTTGTTTTTAGTGTTAAGGAAAGATAGGTGACTCGGGTTTTGCATAGCCATAGCATGTTTTCCCGCCACTTTTTTTGTATTGTTGTAATGATGGTTTGTTATTGCGTTCGTGATGATAGATGAGGGATACTGAAGGGTATTCTCGAGTTTGCCCACTTTCGACTTAAATCTGCTAGGCAGAAATAAGTAGTAATATCCACTGTAAGAAATGTGAAAGAGGCTCCCCACCTAACTATCCAAAATGTTTTTGTGTCGAGTTTGTGTTTGATTCGTTGCAAAAATGTGTTCCTACATTCTTATCCGATTTTTTGTGTTAATAAAATGTTTGTTTCGCCTCGGATATTTGTAGGGAAGTTTAGATTAGCGTGTACGGTAATGTATTGTTTGTGTGGGGAAAGCTTATGGCGAGACGCAGCCGGACCTATGGTGTTACAATGTTGATAGAGTGGCCCTTTGACGCTTGCGTTTCGAAACCCGAGTGTGGTTTCTCATCAGTCGCAGTGTAGATTCTTTCCTTAGTTTGTGTTTGTGAAAATTTATTTTAATGCATTTAGTGGTCTTGCTCTTCGAGTAGCGAGGCAAGTATATTCATTTTTGGATCTCGCTGTGAATCCGTTTGGTGGTTCGGTTTGTTTGTTCTATGTTTCTTTACTTCTATAAATTTTGTTTTTGACTAGTGTGTCTTTTAGATTTGTCGGAGGTTTGTGATTTTTTGGGCACTAAGTACCACTGCGGGGTACGGATTTTTATGTTTAATGGATCAAGACACTTCTACGTATCATGATCGATGTGTTTGTTGTCGTACATTTTGTTAAATAGTTCGTGTACTTTGTTTATTGTTTGTTCTGTGTCGTCACTGTCTTGTTGTGTGTAATACTGAATGTTTTGTAATAAGCTTTCCCCACACAAACAATACATTGCCTACCAGAGAAAAAAAACCCTAAAAGACACACTAGTCAAAAGAAAATTCACAGAAGTGGAGAAACAAAAAACAAACAAACCAGACCACGAAATGGACTCACAACGAGACCCAAACATTGATATTCTTGCCTCGCTATTCGATGAGCAAGATCACTAAAACACATTAAAATAATTTTTCATAAACCAAACAAAGGAAAGAATCTACACTGCGACTGATGAGAAACCACACTCGGGTTTTGAAACGCTAGCGTCAAAGGGCCACTCTATCAACTTTGTAACACCATAGGTCCGGCTGCGTCTCGCCATAAGCTTTCCCCACACAAACAATACATTACCGTACACACTAATCCAAACTTCCCTACAAATATCCGAGGCGAAACAAACATTCTTTATTAACACAAACAATCGGATAAGAATGTAGGAACACATTTTTGAAACGAACCAAACACAAACTCGACACAAAAACATTTTGGATAGTTAGGTGGGGAGCCTCTTTCACACTTTATACAAACAATACATTACCGTATACACTAATCCAAACTTCCCTACAAATATCCGAGGCGAAACAAACATTTTATTAACACAAACAATCGGATAAGAATGTAGGAACACAATTTTGAAACAAATCAAACACAAACTCGCGACAAAAACATTTTGGATAGTTAGGTGGGGAGCCTCTTTCACATTTCTTACATATTTTTATTTTCCGCTTGTCTTCCAAGTTTCAAACTAGTAGTACGTCGTACAAGGGTCATTTTATTTGGTGTGTCTTGCAACAGATACTTCGTCGGCAATAGTTCATTGACACCAAGATTAAATGTATCCCCATTTACTTTCTGAGCGCACGTAGGTCCTACTGTGATTCTTACGTTACCATAACAAAATACTGGCGAATTTGATTCACGTGATTCTTGACCTCGGCTGATCTTTGTAACAGTGCCAAGTGACAGGACTTATGATATTTGTAGACTCAATATTTGTAGACTCAACATTCAAAAGTGATCGTCTCCGAAAATATGATTTCTTTTTGTTATTGAAGTTCAACTTGTCAAAAACATGCTGTGGTATCAAAAGTCGTTATTGTTGACATTAGAAAATGTTTGGTAAAACTTAAGATATCACGGCTATGTAAGTCTCTGCATTGCGAATGAGTGTTCTATAAACAACTCAGCACTATGGGCACTCACCTTTGGGACTTTTGTTATTTATATTTTACAACCAGAACGGATAAGCGAAAAATAATCTTCGATATTTCGTGTTTTGTATAAACAGCAACTAATTGGTAAATTTCCACCTTGGCATCACAGCAGGCTTTTGTCGATTGAAGTACGAACGAATCTGCCAATTTTGTAAAGTCCATTCAAAGTTATCTTTTCCATTGTCTCCACGTCAGGACTGAAAGAAACTACTTCAGTTGTTTTCCCTCGATTCTAACTTTTGAATCTGAAATCAGCTAATGTTTCCGTCTTTCTAATCTAGTTGTTGCCATTTTGAGCTATCTTAACGTGTTATAATCTTGGTATGCAGACTTGTTAGTGGCATTGCGGTCTCATTGTAGTTTTTAACAGGGTTGCATGGAGCTTTGCTAGTGAATGCATATAAAGTCGAGTGCTTTGCCATCTACTAGAGTGATTTAGAGACAGAAAGGGCACGTTGAATCTTTGAGTGTGGTGACCTGCCTTCAGTTCAGTTTACGCATTAAGCAATAAAGTGAAATTGCGTTCGATGAACGTATAGTAACAGGACTGTTATGTAGACTACCATCCATGTTGAATGTATAGAGGAATTTTCTTGTCACAACCGAATCTTTCTGGGACATCTTGAAAAGAAGCAAACTTTACTTTTAAATTAAAAAAAACTTTCAATAAATCATCCATTGATTCAGAAAATATGGATTTTATTCATTACAAGACTCATAATACCGTGTTTGCTTACCCGAAATGCTGCAACGTCGATTTTATTGCGCAGACAAATACAACGTTTTGATGAATGAATTGAGTCAAAATTCCATGTCAATCAATAGACTATCTAATACCTTCCTTACGCTGTGCCATGAAAGTATCAAGGGCCCTTTCTGCGTTTTGTCAACAACATTTGCACATCGAAATGTTTGATCAAACTTCGTTGGGGGACGTTTTCAAATTATAAGGTGAATTCGATTGTGTACTAATTAGCTATGTCAACATTGCTACGTCATCAACCCAACAAAACTCTACAGGATACTGGGGCCAGACATGTACTCTATGGTATTGCTCCTGTTAATATGTTTGACCTGATTTACCTAAAAGCTGCATCCTAACTTCTACGCTCAAATCACGAATCAGATATCATTCACGTGATTCTTGACCCGAGCTGACCTTTGAATCGGTTCCAAATTACTGCGCACGAGTATTTGTAGAGTCAATGACATCATCCAATCTCCGAAAATGAATGTTTTAGATAGTTATTGAAAAAGTTTTGTTAAAGTCGTCACTTTTACCACAATGACTGATTTGAAATCTTTGGATATCATGGCTTTGCATTACGAAGAATTGTTTAGAAAACAACTCAACTGTTGTCTAACCCATCAAAGCAGTTTATTGGTATTTAAATTTTGCCACCAGAAAATTGTAGGCGAAAAAATAACATGTTTAGGTCATATGGAACAGAAACTGTCTCTTCGAATTTTCCCCCTTGGTGTCATAAAAGGCTTATTTGCGAAAGGTTAGAATGAATGCGTCAAATTTGTACTCTCGTTTGTTAAATTGCCTTTGTTTAGTGTCCCAAGTTGTTGTCAAAGGCAGAAACACCTCAAGTTTGTTCCCGATATGCTATTTTAAGTCGATCCCAACGTTTAACTGACAATTTTTCTTTGTTATTCTAATTTAAACGTTGCTGGTATACGATACTCCATATGCTTGTTTTGCAGTATAGGCATGTACACTGGTTGGAAGTATAAGAGTTGGTGTTCATACCGTGAAAGTAACAGGTATTTGGAAATCTGTCACAGCCTTTGCATCGCTATTTGCTATAGACATAGAGGTACAAGCTTGCTTCTACCTCTATGACCAGCCATTATTAGTCCTAGGGGATTGGACAGAAATTAAAGGGGAGTAGCTTGGTGATTTTTGGGATGGGTTGCAATTTTTCGCAAAACCATTTTTGAAGGGTAAGAACGGCAAATCAAATCAGAATCAAATTTCATACATAGATTCAGTTTGAACATGGCAAGAACTGATTAGTTTTTTATAGGTATGTCTTGCATATTTTATGCTCATTTGCATAATTAATGATTTTAGTAAAAACAGATAAATTGAGAACGGCTATACAGAATTGGATGACTTTGCTAAAAATGTTGATCAGACCAAGATTCTTCCGCCATTTGAGACATAAAGGTGTTACATGAAAGTTAGTTGCTAATTTGCATATTTTAATGAACTTTCCTTATTAGGGATATAGATCTATATTGACCCAATCAAAATTGACGACACTTGGTATAGTATGTATATTGAAGATACTATGATTGAACATTACTGAAAGTCATTAAGTATTTTTACTTCAGTCAATTCCCAATTTGCATATTTAATGAACTTTCCTAATATGGGTTGTATATATCTTGATGGACTTGATCAAAGTTGACGAAACTTGCTAGGTACATTGAAGCTACTATGATACAACATCATTGAAAGTCAATAAGCATTTTTACTTCAGCAAATGCCGAAATTCCATATTAAATGAACTTTCCAAATTAGGCATATATACCTGGATTAACTTAAAACAAGGTTTGCGAAACATGCCATGTACGTTGATGATACTGGGTTAAAGCAATAGTCAAAGTCACTGAGCATTTTCACTTCAACTGATCACTTATAGCTTGAAGGACTTGACCAAAGACAGTTACACTTGCTATATAAAGTGGTAATAAAGGCAGCATTCAACGAAATTCAGTATTTTTAGTTCAGCTAATTACATATTTATACACTTAATGACCTTGCAATTAATCTGTGATGAATATTGTTCATGATGTCGATCATAACACTTTCAATGAAGTTGCAAACATGTGGGAAAACTTTAAATTCACAGACAACTGCAATATATAATGAAACACGTAGGCATTTTCAATTCGTATCTGGTTTTAAAGAATGTTTTAAACGTGGATATTAATGTTGCATCGAGCTGTCGATATATTCTTTCATTTTGAGTTTGATTCGTATGGAATATTTCAAAGAAACCACAATTTATCTAGTCAGTAGTCGTCTTTACACTACGTAGAGTTCAGTTTGGTTTTGCTAATAATTGGAGTAATTTGCGAGTTTTGTAAAAGACGAAATTTTATAATCTGAAACAATACAGGGAAACAGTCATATGACGATCACACATGGTAAAAGTATCCCCTAGACTTGTCAGAAGACTGAGTTTATCGATGAATGAAATAAAGGAACATGTTTCATCAAATCTTAGCTGCGTTTTTATTGCACGAAATATTTAAACGCGTTGACAAGTCTCATCTCTTTGACGGGTGATGATCACGTGATTGTGCGTGTCGTTAGATATTTTGTTAGTATTTGTGTCGCTAGCGTCGAATGTTAAAAATCTTGCTTTCGCGACCAATATAGGCCAAAGTTGACTTCAAGATGCAAAGGTTATAATGTAACAGTATTGAAGTGAATTTCTGGCATGGAATATTAAAATGTTTTTTTTTTCTGTCTCAGAAATTGGACGTGTTTTAACTGTGATATCGCGAATATGGCACTGTTACTTTTCACGCCTCGACTCATCAGATTGCTGCATTTTCACGATTGATATACCCGTAAGCTTATAATACGTAACGTGATACGGTATATGGATTTGGAGGTATTTGACACTACAGAAATTGTCACTGAAGATTCATTTGGAGTAGAAAACTTAATCGACCCAATCTTGGTTGCATTGTACCTAAAAAGTTTCAACGACAAAATGATTGTTTTCCCTAAAGCGGGGAGGGGGTACAGCCGTCTGATAAATGAGCAGGGGTAAGTATCAACAGTACTGAGGCAGTTTGCAAAACTTGATCCGTCATTTAAGTAGGCCGCAAGTGGAATATCATTTCTCAGAAGACAACAAATACTACAGTAGTTTGCCTACGAACCCGTGGAAATAGTCCAGTTTTACTTAGCTTTTACTTTACTTCATGAACTGGGGGAAATTAATGACTTGTTATATCGCTTTTCAGTGATTTTCGTGATAAACGGTGTCCTTTAACAGTCGTTTTGTTGGAAATCAAGCACGGTGACCCCTTCATTTTTCTTTAACTTAACAAATTCAAAAGTATGACAACAGTTTCCATTGTTCTGATCGTGTATCCTTTGACCGATAAAAAGCACTGAACACTATCGCTTTATAATGTCTTTGATTGACTTGTTAATTTTTTTTATAAGGAGGCTTTGCAAGTTACAAATTGATAAAAAACCATTTCAAACCAAGTCGTACAAGTGTCATTTAGTTCAGCGTGTCTTTCAACCCATACCTCATCAGCGACAGTCCATTGACACCAAGATTATACGTATCTCCATTTTTAGCTCACGTGTGTAAACACATGGGCTATTATCATAGCGATGTCTGTCCGTCTGTCCGTGTGTGTGTGTGTGTGTGTGTGTGTGTGTGTGTGTGTGTGTGTGTGTTAGTGTGTGTCTGTCTGTCTGTCTGTCTGTTTACACGATAACTCAAAAACGCCTGAACGGATTCAAGTCAGTTTTAGTACACAGGTACCATGTGCTACTTGCAAGAACTGATTAGATTTTGGTTAGTGTGGCTTGCATATTGATGAAGTTATGCAATATCGTTTTTTTTCATACAATGGTTTCCCCATGGAGACGGTAATAACAGTGTAGACATATATGAAGAAATGCTGCACAAAATTTCATGAAACTTTTCACAGATGATAATCTAAGAACATTATGATGATACTGTGAGTGTCATGTCAATTATCTTCTCATTTGCATATTTAATGAACTTTTGTTATTAGTGAGATAACTCTGAAATTCCTGCACCAAACTTGATGATACTTGCAAAAAATATTGATCTGATATATGTCTAATTATACTTAGAAGCATTGGGCAGTGTCAAGTTAATAAATAGGTCATTTGCATATTTTATGAAGTTTTGTAATTAGTCATATA
>LD368551.1:1150818-1167709 GCA_001465055.1 Ptychodera flava
AATGGCTTGTCCGATTTACAGTATCTGCATTTGCACTACAACAAGATATCAACATTACCACCAGGAATCTTCTCTGACTTAAATTCGTTAAGGCGTCTTCAGCTCTATAACAATGACATCACAACATTGCCATCTGACGCTTTCAATGGTTTGTCCAGTTTACAGTATCTGTATTTGTACTACAACAAGATATCAACATTGCCATCAGGAATCTTCCTTGGCTTAAATTCATTAAAAACTTTACAATTACAGAACAATGAAATCACAGCAGTTGCCAAACTTGCCAACTTACCCCAGCTTACTTTCTTGAACCTAAATCATAATTGCATCACTGCACTGCAAGATGGGTTGTTTGAAAGATTAACGAAACTGAGTACTCTTTACCTGCAAAACACTTGCATTGAAAATATATCCCCTTTAGCATTCCGGGGATTAACTAATCTCAGATATTTGTATCTGAGGAACAACAAACTGTCAGCAATAGCAATGGCAGTCTTGGATGATATGAAATCAGGATCATACATCAGTATTTATCTGCATGACAACCCATGGGCATGTGATTGCCGCCTCCGTGGACTTCGACAGTGGGTCGAGGATAACAGAGAGACTATAAACATATACCTATCCGGCTTGACGTGTCAAACACCACAAACCTATGCCGGATTGGATTTCATAGATATTTCAGAAGAGAATATGACTTGTACGTCTCCTGAGTTCTCCGAATTCATAAGATGGGTTTACGTTGATGAAGGTAATACCGTAAAATTGACCTGTAATGCAACAGGTGTGCCTGAACCAAATGTTTCTTGGATAACACCGAATGGAGATATTATAAACAAAAGTAGCAACATCAACGATACAACTGTTGAATACAGCGATCTGGAGCTAAACAACCAAGGTACAATTGTAATAATGACATCCCAGATGAAACATTCCGGATTATATGCATGCATAGCTGTAAACTTACAAGGCAATGCGGCTTGCATTACACATTTGCGTATCGTTCAGAAAGTGACATCTTCCACCCAATACAGTACGACGGCTGTCGATCATAACATTACAATACCGAACTCAAACGCAAATTCTATTTCAGAACACAAAAGCACTGTAGGCATAGCAACTGGAACATTCTTTGGCGGACTTGTTGTAGGTGTAGGTGTGATAATGATAATTTTGATGACAGCTGTTAAAAGGAAACGGTCGGGTGAAGAAGATAACTGTCACGAACAAAAACCAAACCTTGCGGTTAGATTCAGTGACTTGAAGGATGTCTTCAAAAGTCGACACGATAACGAAAAAGGCAACGAGAGCATTGTTGATTCGAATAACACTGTCGTGAAAAATGAGGGCGCTGATGTAACAAATCGCGAGAAAATACCAGGTGGATACGTAAAGCCTCCAGAAAGACCTGATCAACTTTCACAGGCGCAAATCTATGAAAATGCAATTGCGATGGAAACGGGTGATTCAACATACACCTCTCTCTCACCAGATACAAGGGCCCCTGAACATGTGTATGAAACCCTTACAAGAAATTAGAACATGCAAGGCGTCACAGTTCCTCAGATGTCTTGAACGAAAAGTAAATCACCAGTAGAATAAATATAGACGGTAAATTTTTGGCTTTGTCAAATAACAGTTCGTACCAACACAAAACCGAACTTATCGTGGTAGCGGGACAAACCAAGCTCGATTTGGAAATTAGAATTATACTTATAAACGAACTAGTACATATTATTCAATAGTTTCGGAAGGGTGATATGTACATGACGAGAATGTGTAAATGTGACATTTTATCGTACGGCGAGATATATCACTGATGAGGTGAAACAAAGTGGCAGTTTTAACGGATTAAAAATAAAGTTTACACTTGTGAATTACCAAGGTTGATCGGTAAAATGATATGTACATGATGTCAAATATGTATTTAAAAGGACACTGAAAGCATTTATGCAATGTCTCCAGTTACATCGTATGTAATGGTATAGAGATTGAAAAATGCAATTCATTTTATATTCTTTTGATTCAAAGCCTTCGTGCCCCTCGATTTTGTGTAAACAGGCATGGCCATTGTAATTCCACAAGCACATCTAATTCACATTTCAAAGTAAATCTATATCGCTTTCATGGCGAACTTTACTTAAATTCACTGTAGGCCTACAGCATACCCATGAAGAACACTTTCCTAGATCATTGTTACGAAAGAAAATGCATGGGGTCCTCTGGTATCTTTCAGCAGCCACTGGACCCCCTGGAAATACACTAATTTGTAACACTGTACAGTATGGACACAGTCTTCTTCAACTTTTCTAACTCTTATTCTTAAATATTTTGAATATATCCACGGCTAAATATCCGAGTATTTGGGGCTGTAACAGCCGCATACATGTCTCCCTTTGCCAAAGCTGGGTTTTTATCTAGTGTTCTGTATGTTAGCAGCATTCCTTGAGTCAATGATTTAAGTTTTTGTAGTGATAACCTTGTAATTTTTTAACGAGACGAGTAAGTAGATCATTTATTTTGAACAAAATAAGTTCGATTGTGGTTGATGACTTAGGATAACTTTCTTTTGAAGTATCTTGTGATGTTACTTAAGTATGTTTAAAGATTTTATTCACAATTAGTGTGGCTGTGACATACTGATGGATTTTGGTGTGAGTAATTTCGGTTATACTATTTTGAAGATTTCTATAGTCAAGTTCAAGAAGTTGCATCCAAATTTCACTTTAATTAGTAATTTAGAATTGAGTTACCTGTCAAATTTTTCACCGTTTTACTACAATGTCGAGTATTTTGTGGAACAATTGAATATAATTACTAAGATAATCATCATACTTTTCAGATATTAATAACTATAGGAAATGTCAACACAAATACACAGATCGTTACGTAGTTTAGCCAGTTATAGAAGATCGAGAAACTGAAGGATACCATTAGCTTATTAGTTTAATACATTTTCGTTTACCTTTTTGAATTTGTATTTGTTATCACCATTCATCTATAATATGAATATAATAGATTTAACTGATTGTATTGTAACGGTTTTGATTTCAGACTAAACCTTGCAGTTTGTAGCATATTACCTCTTTACAAATTGTAATAACAACGATATTTAACTGTTCTATTATTGTAAGTAGATCGTATATTCTAGTATTGACATAAATACATGTATCTTACCAAATATCGAGAGATTCCATTGATGTTACAACGGTCATTTAACACCGTGTTTATCATTTATACATTATATATTTTTCAACAGTGTGCAGAAACAAAATTGTTAAATGATCATACTCGTGAGGGAAATTTATTCTCCTTGTGTCTTCTCTCTCTCTCTCTCTCTCTCTCTCTCTCTCTCTCTCTCTCTCTCATACTATCTGACAAGTTTCATGAATCCTGCAACTCTTACAGAAAGACAGAACATATAACACTCTGCATTTAACGTCCGTATTATTTATATATATATATATATATATATATATATATATATATAAATAATACAAAGGATGCTTGTTTTATTTGAAAAAAAATCGTAAAATTCGATTCAGTCAATTGTCAAACTTTTCAGTAAATGTAAGCTGCAATCATCAATAAAAACATCAAACTGGGAATCAGAATATGCATCTCTAGTTATTGACCAACGTGCCTTCATATTCGGTCAATGGACACGTCACAGGTCAGTAACAATTTGTACAAAGACACCAAATTGTGAGCCGTATTCGGCAATAAGTTTCAGTAGACAATTTAGGATAAAGGTAGTCCACACTGTAGTGTTGTAACATTCACGTTTCTTTGACATGTTGGTCGAAATTCTGAGCTGTTGTTGATATAGTTTCCACAAAGATAGTGTACCAAAATCAGGAACTGATGGGCTTGTGATGAATAAACCTAGACAGAATCATATTGTGTGGAATTGATTGTCAAAAACGTCTTCACACTTAGACATTATAGGGAAAATAGCTGAAGAACTAAAGAGATATCGAGTGAGAAAAGTATACGACATGAGCTAAAGTTTACACTTCTTTCCTGTTTTGAGATGTTTCAAGGAAAATTAAACATAAAACAAAAGACTTTGGGTCAAGATTTACAAGTTTTTCATTGAGCTATTATTTTGCTTGTTCAGAAAAGTTCTTTTCTGTTGGAGAGTTAAATATCGTCAAAGTAATCGATCCACATTGAACTGATGTCGAGGTCTTGCTTTAAAACAATTTCAAATCATTCGATGCGTGACAGTTTGATCTAACAGGAGATAAATGTCGCTAAAAAGTTGTAACCTTCTCTGGTGTCCATTTCCCATTTGAAATAAATGACTAAGAGGACGCAACATGAATGAATTGTTTCAGTAGCAAGCTCCGAAAAAGTTTGGATTAACTAGCAAAGTATTTGATGCTACTACCATAAGACGGAAATGAAGTTGTCTATTTGACTAATCAGTATTTTCGAACAACGTTAACGGCAGTAAACTACTGTGATACGGTACCTTTTGTACATTTTTAAGTTTTCGTGTTATGGTCGTTTAAAGTGCCTAGAGGACTAAATCTGACAGAAGCAGAATATGTGTAATTGTAACAGGTGTGGCACGTAACAAATCCGAATGACCATTTTGGAATACAAGCATAGGATTTACGTATACCGACATGAAGGAAAGTTGTACAAAAAGAAAATATGATTGTACAGAAAGAGAATTGTTTTACAACAACAAAATTTTTACTACAAAAAGAAATTGTTTTTGCAAAAAGAAAATGTTTTGCGCAAGAAACTTTTTTCAACAAAACAAAACTGTTTTTTATTAAAAGAAATTATGTTTTTACACAAAGAAACTAGGTTTTAACACACAAAGGAAATGGATTTTACAAAAATAAAATAGGTTGTTACACAAAGAAAATAGGTTTTTGCACAAAGAAAATATGTTTTTAATGAAGACAAATTAGTTTTTTCAAAAAGACAATAGGTTGTTACACAAAGAAAATAGGTTTTTTACACAAAGATAATTGATTTTTACAAAACGAAACTAGGTTTTACACAAAGAAACGTTTGGCTTGCCATAATCGCCTCCATCGGCGATTGTATTGTCACTTTAGTAGTTAAAGTATTTTGGCATCAAAGTCAGCAGTGATTACATTCCAGCTCGTTCAGATAAACTTTTGATATTATGAATGAGCAAAGTCTTGGCATTACAAATGAATGTTTTGTAAACACCTCAAACTCTACTTCAACTCAATCTCGCAGCCTGTTGGGTTTTTTTTAAATTTACCACAGGGAACGACAAGAAGAAAATAATCTTACTGCTTTGAAAGACACAGATTTGGTCTTGTTTCTTATTCCATGGTCTCGGTGGATTGTCCACCGTAGTATCATAGTAGGCAAACTTTTGAAAAGGGTAAGAATGACTGTCGAATGTGTACTACGTTATTGACTTAGTGTGTTTTCCCAGGTCAGGTAAGGCTGAGGCACCGTCAGTTTCTCACTGACATCAACACGTATTTCTACAATGTGGACCCTAACTCTCACCTGCACTGCGTGCAATGTAGTTGTGAGTAAGCTACTTTGTTGCTAATTCTTATCGTACATTCACAAATTATATCGAAATCTTTCACGGGTAAATGTTATATTTTGATGGCTTTTCTTGTTGATTTGTTTGCTTTGTTTTTATTTTTTGTGTGTATCTTACACTCGATTTATGTTTTGTAAATAATTTACTTTTCTCTTTCGTGCTGGTTTTTTCGGTGTTTTTAAACCGTTTTCTTTGAGTTTTTGAAGAACCTGTAAATGGGACTTGATCCCGTAGGATTTCCGAACAGATAGATAGATAAATAAATAATTAATTAAACGATAAATAAATAAATAAATAAATAAATAAATAAATATCGGTGGAAACTTCATATATTAGTTGGTTCATTATGGTGATCAATGTCCCCAAGGAAAGTAATAGCTGAGTTTGAGTTTTTCGACATGCAGAACTAATTTCAGAGTTTAACTTCAAATTAACAAGTGAAAAACACGCGATACAAACCGCTCAATACTCCTCCGGATGTTGAAAGTGAGGTGAGGACTTAGCCTCAGAAAATAATGTCTCTCCGGGAAGCAGAGGCGAGTACCCGGCCGTGTGAGGGTGTTGTTTGGTAATCCAAGAAATTCCTCCGCCGGAGCGGCAAAAAGCTTCAGAAAATGGCCGAATTTGTCCGTTTTTTCTGTCTAAATTCCAATATATAAACTTCCTTTTCAATTTAACTTATATTCAAGCATATAATTTACCTTTTTCCACATACAGCACCCCAGCAGGTCAATGTTTGGATTAAAACTTAAGACTCTACGGGTAGGTAAACTTTAATCCAATTGAAAAGCTAAGATTGTTACATTCTTTCTAGAAGACATTCAGCTGAAAAATTATCGGGCATCGGTTCAATATGTTCCCAAAACTAATTGAGTCCAAAAACAGTGAAGCATGACATCTGTTAACCCATTATACTCCAGCGAACTTGTACAGCCAATGACCGCAAGTGACCCCATGTCAATCCAAAGTGCATACAATTGTTTTTTGTTTTGTTTTGCTTTTGTGATTTGTCTAAACACCTTTTTTCTTTTTGTTGAACCTGCATGTGTGAATATTTTTTCTCTGTAATGCAGGGTGTTTTGTTTACCCACAAAGATAGTCGAAAAAGAAAATGGTACCTGAGTTTAAGTTTTCTAACCTGAGAAATGCTTTCCTAACTCTAGCTTGATATTGAAAGGTTCATGAGATATCAGTTTAAGCTTTCAATGTGTTATTCAATGTCGGGGGAAACTTTGTGAAGGGTTAGTTAATTCACTGTCATGCGGACTACTTTGGTTATTCATTGTCTGCAAGGAAAATGGTAGCTGAGTTTGAGTTTTCCGACATGCAGATATTCCTGTTTAACTTCAGATTAACATGTGAAAATTATGTGATAAAAACCGTACGGATGTGTAAAGTGAGGCGCAGAGTTAGTGTCAGAAAATGCTGTCCCTTTAAGGAAGCAGAGGCGAGTACTCGGCCGTGTGAGGGCGTTGTTGGGTAACCCAACAAGAAAAAAAACGTCCTCCGGAGCGGACAAAAGTTCCCAAAATGGCCGATTTTTCCCCTTTTTTTCTCGCGAAATTCCAATAAATAAACCTGCTTTGCAGATTTAGCTGACATTCAGGCACGTAATTGACCCTTTTCCATATACAGCCGCCTATAGCAGGTCAATTCGTGGATGAAAAGTCTCCATTAGGCAGATAAACTTTAATCCACTTAAAAAACTAAGACTGTTACATTCTTTCTAGAAGACATTCAGCTGCAAAACTATGGGGCATCGGCTCCATATGTTCCCCTAACTAATCGAGACCAAAAAACAGTAAAGCATGACAAACATACACCCGTGGCCACTTTAGTGTTGATCAAGGCTGTCTGCTGCAAGCAGAAATTCTGTCTGCAGAAGGGTGATAAAATGGGTACTTTATCCTGTATCAGTGGTGATAATGATACTACTATCAGTACCTCATGGACACGCCGATTAGCCTGAAATTACCGAGTGATTATAAAATACACTGTATACAAATGATGTTGACCATGGCATTTGCCCTATCATTACTCGGTATACGTGTCTGCTAAAATTCATGTTTCAAATGTAGTCAGTGTTAGAGAACATCACACATTTTGTGCCAATTTCAATATTGCAGTGAATGAATACCAAGAATACTACAGCGTGTATCGCTAGTGTCTTGTTCAGACTTTGTTCAGACGCGGGAATTGAGAAAATGCCACTTTGAAAATGTTAGCGATTAAATTACAGACATCGCCTGTCTTGACTGCAAAACTTTCGAAATAAACATTCACTTGCACTAAGCCATGTTTCTTTCCTAAAAACCGTGAATAAACGTACTCCAATTTCACTTGGTACGAGAAAAGGTAAGAGTAAAGTACAGTCGGGGTAGCATTTTACATGTACATATATTCACATGTGTGTAACCATGAACGACACTTTTCTCATCCCGGTTGAAGGGAACCTGTCCTGATACATATATATCTCTTCCAAACTTTTCTGGCTCCCTCCACGCTTATCTTAAAACGCTTGCTTGTTTCTTTGTAAGCTCCCCGTGGTACCTCGCTAGATGCCGGATTGCCACCAAAATCTCTTATTTATATTTTGAACAATCAAGCTTGCTACGTCCTCACTTAAGGATTTTTCCTTATGATATTCGCGACTGTTGTTATTGATGTTCATTGTTGGAGTGCAGACTTACAGCTTGTCTACAGTGCAGTGTTGTGACCGATTTGAATTGGGCAGGCGAGACATTTTAGTAGAACGTTATCTCAATCCTAACTGTGGGGTGCCGATAGTGAACATTGCATTTATTACACCGACTACCACTTTGTTTCGTTTATACAAACATAATTTCTGCTTGTACCAGACAGGCTTAATCAACACTAAAGTGGCCACGGGTATAACCTTTTACTCCAGTGAACTTGTAAGGTCATGAGTGTAAGATCATGAGTGTAAGATCATGAGTGACCTTATTCCAATCTAAAGTGCATGTTTGTTGGGGTTTTTTGTGTTTGTGTGCTGCCTAAACTTTTTTCAACGTCGATGGAACCTTTGTGAAAATTTGTTCTCTGTCAACAAGAGTGTTTTGTTTACCCAGAAAGATAGTCAGTAAAGAAAGTATACCCGGCCTGGGTTTTCTAACCTGAGCAATGCTTTCCGAACTTCAGCTTCATATTGGAAAGGTTCTTGAGAAATCAGTTTTAGCTCCCAATGTATTATTCAATATCCAGGTGCCGCCAACGAAGCTGTTCATGCAAAAAGGTGTTCATGTGCAGATTTTCAGCGGGTGGGCAAATTTAAAAACTAATCAGCGGGCGGGGAGAAAAAAGGCAATATTTACAATGGGCGGGGAGAAAATTTACTGGCAGTACTAGTTCGTAGCGGAAAATGGGTTTCAGTACATTCAACACTAGCTTTCTTCTGTCCCTTTTTAAAAAAAGTGTCATGTAGTAAATAAAAGTTGACGGGAGTTTAATTGGTTAGGAGAGGGCAGTGGGGAACTTGACCTGTTGTAGGGAGTGGGGAGCGGGCAGACCATACGTACAGGAGGGCAGTGGGTTCGGGTATCAAAATTAAGTGGGGGGGGGGGGTATATTTTCCACATGTGCCAGTGGGAGGGCAGTTACGAACAGCTCTGCTTTCCCCTCCAAATTTTAGATAAAACCGGTAAATTAGCCTTCGAAACATATTTTGTGGCGATTTTGTAAAATTGACGAAATTTGCCAGTTGGCGGCACTTGAAATAACCACTGTATGACGTGTCCGAAGTTTATGAAGACAAACATAAAAGGGACAATAACTGGCAATATGTAACATATATGTATTATAAATAAACGGTCTTATCTTTGAAGACTTTTAGCTACTACACTGTTTCTGTATCCCGACGTCCTCTCGCTGGCTATTACCCGAACGGAGACGGCGAGCAGTAATATTACTGTAAAAATGCGTTTGCCCACCATAAGCATAACGGACAACCTGAAACAGCCAATCAAAATGAATAATGGTGATTTGATCAAACAAAATCATCCGATCTGCTACCTAATGGCAATGGTGATAATTGCAAATAGTATTTCCTATCCTATTACTTTAATATGATTTCAATGAAATTGGTTAAGTGTATTCGACCGATGGCCCACGATAGATAGTGACCTGACGTGAAACACATCTTGAGGACCGAAGGATTTCTTGTTAGTATATCTTTAGAAACATATTCAATTTCCTAAAAGTTACACCGTGAGAATAATGTTTTGAAGAGCATCCAGGAAAAACTAATAAATTTCATTATAATAAATACATGATATGTACAAAAACGTTTGCCCAGAATTACGTAATCGCCACAGAACATTAATTGAGCTACATTTTTACCGACGAATCAATTTTTTTTTACAGAAAAGTAACGACTGTGTCAGCGACCTTAGCAACATTTCAGATGCATTCTGAGTAAAATATGATGTCCGTTTATTTGTCTACACTTTTTTATCTTACTTTTACATCAGGAGTTTTTCTCATGATGAATGTGTTGCAGGCTTATGAGGAATTAAGAAAATCATATAGTAACTTATTAGTTAAGATTGAATACTGCTTCTAAAGTTTTCTTATTGTCAAGGTATGACTATATAATTATCAAAAGTTTCGCCTTAATGTACACCTGAACCCGTGATGTCACACACTTGTCAATGATATTGTGCATGTGTCTTCAGAATGAAAATGACCAGGAAGTAACTGATAGTTTGTGAAAAATCACTTTACCGTGTGTACTGAGTCTCCCTATACAGCAGACCGTGCAATCGGACAAAATAGCTTGAAAGGTATAAGATACTGTCTGTGGTCGCTTACTTACTATAGCTGGCAGTGAGTAAACAATAACATCGGCATCAACACAATTTACTGTTCATTGACCTTCCCTCACAAAGGTCGTCCTTTCATCTCCTTGACAGCAGGCTTTATTCATGAATCGCCTGAAGGCGAAAAGCGGCAGCCTGAGACTGATTTCATGCAAACAAACGGTTTCCGCAAAAACAGGTACACGCCTCCATGCATTGGATCGTGGGAATAGCAAAATGTTTTGAGTGATAAATACATGTAGGTTCTCAGTTCATCGAGGTCAGGCGCAGATCCACCCATTGCTCTATTAAATTTAAATAGGTCGCCTACGCGAAAAGGACGTGTGGGGCGCATGAGGACATCTCGGACAACACTCTACATGGAAAAAGGCTTAAAGGAAATTGATATTGATGCATAACACAAGGACAAGCATACTGGACGTTAATGTGAACTAACAGTGAGTACAGTTAATTTTTAAACACTACAGCCCTCATTCTTCTTGTTAATAGGCCTTAACAAACAAAATGATGTCAAATAAATACTCCTCTTAACGGTATTGTCTAACAGCCTTTCAAATCACGGGTGCTTGGCTAGTCGCTTCGCGAATGCCCTATATGATACAACAGAATTCGCGAAGCGACTAGACCGGCGTCTGTGTTTCAAATGTGTTGACAGACTCGTCCAATCGAAACTAAGCCGTAACTCCACACCTTCAGCTGTTGATTTATCCTGTGTACGTGGTCGATCATTACAAGGCACAAGATTATTCGGCTAAAACTGAACTGGTACGGAGTGGAATTGTTTAATAATGTCGTTCGTGTTCCTTATTCTTTTCATTCAGATCAAAAATGCTGGCACGACTTGGTGGCGTTCTTCTCGTCGTAGGTGTTGCGTTCTGTGTCAGTGCAAATGGATGTCCTACGGCATGCAGTTGTGACCTAAACACAGTTTACTGTGCGTCAAAATACCTTACAGAAATTCCATCGGATATTCCAAGCACGAAAGTACTAAATCTTAACCGGAATGCGATCACCTCTGTTCCAAATAACATTTTCGAGAACCTAACCACATTACATACACTCCAGGTCTCAAACAACGTGATAGACACGATTGACCAAGATGCATTTCGTGGGTTGTCAAGTCTCTGGATACTGGACCTTCATTCAAATGAGCTTAAAACGTTGCCACACGACGTCTTTAACCATTTAGAGAGTCTCGGCGTGTTGAATCTGAACAACAACCACCTCGTATCTTTGCCATTGTTATACAGTCGACCGAGTTTATCGAGCTTACAAGTGGAGAACAACGCCCTCGACGGGGTAGACACAATACAAGACCTTCCCAATTTACGTGTGTTAAATCTAAATGGAAACAAAATCACGCACTTTCCAGAGAATGCACTGTCTGGCTTACCAAGCCTGAAGAACGTTAAACTGGATGACAATTTCATAGAAGAAATCCCAGAGAATTTCTGCAACAACTCTTTAGATATTGACTATTTCTACATAAAGAACAACAAACTCAGTACAATTCCAAGTGATGAAACGTTCGGGTTATCACCGGTTCGACATCTCTACTTCAGCAAAAACGGCGTAACTTCGCTATCTGCAAATGCATTCGGGAAGTTCTATAGACTTATCTTTTTATATTTAGATAACAACGAACTTAAAAGTGTCCACAGCGACGCTTTCTCAAATCTAGCAACCCTGCAAATGTTGCATCTTGAAGGAAACGAGATTGGTTTCCTGCCGAACGACGTCTTCTCACGTCTCTCCAGCTTAAGATATCTATATATTCAAGACAATAAACTTCAACGCATCGCGGAAGGCACATTCCGAGGTCTTGAAGCGATGCAAACTTTAATTCTCCAAGACAACCTGATTTCTTCTCTTTCCAGTTACGGTTTCGCTGAACTTGGTAATTTGAGGTCACTGTACCTTCAGAACAATTATCTGGAATATTTTGAAGACAACGCGTTTTCTGGCCTAGACAGCTTGCAAACATTATACGTACAAAATAACAGCTTGAACATTATTCGCGAAAATGCTTTCAACGGACTGGTGAACTTGATATATCTCGATCTCCGAGATAATAAAATCGGTGATTTAGAAGACTATGCACTTAACGGATTAGAAGCTACGAAAACTATTTACCTCCAGAACAATAAACTCACGTCTCTCCGGAAAGACGCATTTGCTGGACTTACGAGTTTGGCTTTTCTTTATCTCCAGGACAACAAAATCGAATGGCTAGAAGATGGGGTCTTCAGAGGGCTGGAGAGACTGGAAAGTTTGCATCTACAAAACAATGAAATTAATTCTGTAAAAAGCGGCAATTTTGTGGAGCTCTCATCTTTAAAGTATTTGGATCTGCGTGACAATAGAATTAGATCGCTGCCTGGCGGTGCCTTTTCCGGATTGAACGATTTGCACACGCTTTATCTGCAACGCAATGTGATAAAGTCGATAAATGGAAATGTTTTTGCAGGATCCGGTAAGTTAAAGTACTTGCATTTACAAGAGAACGAAATCGAATCTCTGTCGCAAGAGGTCTTTTCGGGATTGAGAAACCTGTACAGCCTTCATCTGAACCACAACAAGCTGAAATCTTTGCCTGAGACTACGTTTGCTGGGCTCGATAGTTTGAAAGAATTGTTCCTCAATGATAACCAACTCGAAACCCTCCCTGGTGAGATATTTTCCGGTATTGTGAGCCTAAAACGTCTCTACATACAGTCCAATATGTTGAAGACTCTGCCATCCGGGTTGCTGAGTAAGTTGGGAAACCTGACGAAATTAAAGCTGGGCGGCAACAACCTGGACGAACCACCGAATCTACATGGAACCCTTGAATTAGGCACCTTGAGTTTAGCTCACAATGACATTGAGTTCATCCCGGTGGGTTTTTTCGACGTCAGCGCAAACGTGAGGAAACTTGACATGAGTTTCAACAAACTGGCCAAAATACCAAATTTCTCAAGATCGTCATCATTTTTCTCGACGTCGAACTTTCAAACTATTGAAATTAATTTTAGCGGTAATCCCATAGGAATGCTCGAATCGCACGCATTCGATGGTCTGCGTCCGCGAGACGCCCTCGATCTAAAGCTTTACTTATCGAACATGAATCTTACTGAAATCAATAAGGGGGCTTTCCGAGGCCTGGATCTTAATGAGCTTTGGATTGATCTTCAAGAGAACCAACTTTCAACACTTGATGGTGAAACATTTTCTCATCTCTTCACGAATTCAGTCAACCCACTTTTGAATGCTAAGTGTGATGGGAACCCGTGGTCGTGTGATTGCTATCTCTCTGGTTTCAAGGATTGGTTGGACGATGTCGCCATTAATATGTCTGTTATCTTATATGGTATGCAATGTGAAAGTCCATATCCACACTCAGGATATGACGTCATTAGTATAAGTTCCAACGAACTGATATGTACACCACCGATGATTAATAACACAGTACTGTCCGTATCCGCCTTTGAAAAGGATCAAATAATTTTGCACTGCAACGTCATCGGGTCGCCAAGTCCAGAATTATATTGGATCACTCCGCTGGGTGTCGAGGTGTCCTACGGTGAGCAGTTAGATCTGTCAATGATGCAAGTATCAAAAAACAACGATTTAATGATAAATACTGTACGGAAAGAAGATGCTGGGACTTATGTTTGCGTCGCACAGAATGTAAACGGCACGGCGGTCGGCCTGAGGAATCTCGAATTAGTTTACGAAGTCACGCCTACTGAAACCGTGTACTATATCAACGAGACGTGCGGGGATGTAAACGTAGGGGTGATTGCTGGGTCAACTGTCGCGGGCTTTATTCTCGGTATTCTCTGCACAATAATTGCGGCTGTTGTCATTACCCGAGTGAACGCAAGGAAGAAATACAAAGTTGATGAACAATCCGAGAACGAAATGAAATTTAGCGATTTGAAACAAGAACAGGATAGAATCGACGAACTTTAGTGATGTAGCTTTGGAATACTGAAAGGGTTAATATCCAGGATAAGGGGTTCTACGACTAAACCCAGTCTTAAAGCCTTTTCCGTAGAAAAGACGTATGGTGAGATGATATGACCAACAAACACAACCAAATATCACACATTGAAACACGCAGCAAGAAATATAATTAGCATAATGTATAGACCTGCGCTGCAGACGTACGTACGTAAAGCCGATGTAGATCGAGGTACCTGCACTTGCAGATCAACAGCACCATAATAACTAAATGTTTGCATTGAATAGACAAGTGTATGTACAAGGGGCGATGCCCTATAAATTCAGATCTCAGTGTTGAGGTAATATATGCCTCCAAAGCGAAAGCGAAAGGCTTAAATTTTTTGCTAAACTTTCTTCAAGGAAACTTCCAACCATTCCATCAAGAATAACAATAAGGGGTCACTGTGCAAATCTTTTGTACTGTGGAAACATATTGCCTTAAATTTACAGATACTTGAAATTCAAAAGGGATGCAATCCCTGTATATCATGAGAAAACTATTCGATTGTCACAAAAATAAGACGGTGGAAATTTTATTCACTACAAGCGGATGTTTGGTGATTCTGAAAATAAATAAAGCGCAGATTATATGCAGATCCTCAACAAAGTTATTTAAATGAAGAAATAATAGAAATATACTTAGCTTTGAAGCCTCTATAGCTGCGAATTTTATGCATTAGTTTCATGATTTTATTTTCAAATCAAAGTTTGTTCGTGTAAACGTGCTACTGAAGAACGTGTATGGAAGTTTCACTGCTCGCTGATTTGGACCATGCTTACACGTTTAAACAGGATGAAAAATAAATGGGTGCCGCACTCATAAAATGGTGCCCCCACGTAAAAGGATAAAAAGTATTTCCTATACACATACACATCGTGATCATAAAAGTAACAAGCACGATGCCATTTACTTGAATGCACAAAACATGATGGCTAACATTTTGTTGTTGTAATCTTTCCTTTCTCTGTCACATGATAATGACTTGTTTTTAAAAATGGCGAGAAGTGTATGATGTCAAAACATTTGAATTTACATGCCACCTTCGACACTTATGACAGGTGTATACACTTTTTCAGTCTCTAATGGGTCTTATTCAAAGAAAAATCTTTGAAAGCAAGATATTTTTTTAGATCATTTTATTACATTCGCAGCTATTGGGCTTTAAGGGGAGTCAACAAATATTTCCCGATTTCAAGCACAAATGTACCACTGCAAGCATTTTGAATTGTAAATATTAAATTCTCTCGATTGATTCTTATACACATTAACTGTACACATAGGAGATACATGTTCCATGAGAATTGCACTTCTGTCAGGACATGTTTATTCCATAATGTTGTATGTTGATAGTAAATCTGTTGTAGTTTCATATACAAGAGTGATTAAGAAATCTACATTTGTTAAGAAAAGTGTTCAAAGTTGCAAACAGCTTTCACTTTTCATTAAATCAGTTTGTTCATAATTCCATGGGAGAGCATATCACACCATGTCTACCCGCACGTTGTTTAAATCGGCTGGTTGACAACTCCAGGAATAGTAATGTACTGAATATTAGATTTCATGGTCTATCTGTCTATTATTAAAATGCAAATGTAAGTCAACCACATTGCTTCGAGCATCCAGTTCGATTCTTCTGTCTCAGTGTATCTCTCTATGCATGTCACATCTGTTTACCTACCTACATATTTATTTCATTTGAATATCTTTAATAGCCTGCGAATCTCGCAGTAACCTACTTTATCAGGAATAAACCCGCCCGATTCCCTTCACTTCCTTGGGTACCAGCCTGAGGTTGAAGTAAGAAAAATACGTGCCCAACAGCCAACGTAGTCAAATAACTAAGACATACAAAGGGTGGAAGGGACGGTTCTGAAATATTTCTTTTCGCCATCAAATAATTCACTGCTAAACCTTCACATAAGCGATGCACGTCGCTGATGAGTGTGGCAATATACTGACATCAGTATGACGACGACCAAACCTATGAAAATGTCAAAATTTCAGTGGCGACTGTACGTTGTAAATATATAGAAAGCAGAACACGGGGGCAATAGTTATAACGTGTTTTTTAGTTATCCTGATATAGCTAGTGGTAAATTTAAAATTTTGTATACAGTATTAACGAAAGGTCTCCTGTTACTTTTAATCAAAATTACCAACGTTGTCCGATTTGAGTCTGTTACTATCGACAATTGGGACGCAGAACATCACAGGACATTACTCAGTGGCTTCATAACTTAAATGGTCCGCATCAAACCAAATTTTTGACTTTGTTCTGACAAAAATGCAAGTGGACAACAAAAGTTTTGTCTATGAATGGGGTTAACCCTTTCGAACCATTGTATTATGTGTATATATTTAGGGAGTATGCGCCAAGAAAGTGAGCGACTTAAACTTTTACTCAAACTTTTCTAATTAAAATGAAACTTTCAAATGTTCTCCTTGGGAGTTTTTAGTAATTAAAGGGGGTGGACCGGGGGAATTGGGGGAGAGTCACTTTTTAGAAAACTGTCCAAG
>LD368551.1:1205067-1226188 GCA_001465055.1 Ptychodera flava
TGCGTTTGCATTTTTTCGAGTAATTTCTCCTGCTGGTGCCACATGACCTACTTTTTGCTACGCCTTGCAAGTGTTACCACACATTCTAAATTTTACCCTATGCCTAAACAGGGAAGCGAACCCGAACGCCCGATACTAAAGACCCTCTCTCTAACCCCTACGCCATGCGGAGTTGTCTGCGGCTGTCACTTGAAATATTAATCTTGAACTTGAAAATGTATGTCTAACCATGCATTGTATAATAAATGAATACTATAAATGGATAATAATTATAATATTTATTTCTTTAAAAACGCACTTCACATACTTCACAGTGCGCTTTACACACTTAAATCGATAAAAAATACCAGAAAGCAAGACAAGAAACGTAAAGTGTAAAAACAGTCAAATTAGGTAAAATTGTACATGGTGAAAAATGATCAAAATTTCTGCAGAGTAATAACAGTCCAAGTAAAAACATGATTAAAATTCTACGCAGTAGGCATCAGTAAACGTTAAAAATGAATCACGCATCAACGGTTACTGAAAAATGGTCACCCTTCCAATATATTGGGAATCGTGCTTTAAAAAAGTGAATCTTTAAATAGCGCTTATGACATTAAAATAACAACTATATGATGTTAACGGACTAAAATGATGTCTCTATACAATCATTTTATTGCCTTACCCTAAACCTAACCGTGACTCTAATAATATTTCTCTTTTTTCATTCTTGTTTCTCTAGTCAAAACGGGGTTGCATCGAAAGTTACATACATCTTCAGTTTGATGTTTTACGGTTAGAATGTGTGTCAGATGTTTCTTAAAATATATACCAATTTCTTCAGCACCAACATATGAAATACAGTCCATAAGGCTATTTGAATCATAGACAGTGTCTACGCTATGTCGAAACAAAGTTGAAATTGTTTGAAAATAAATATGATGAATCAGACATCCTTTAAAATTAATTTTAAAAAGAGGGGGTAATTGTCCGGGTGGTAAATGTCTTGCGTTGTATGTGTTCGAGTGGTAAGTGTCCGGTGGTAAATAGCCGGGGGCTAATGGTATATGGCAAATGTTCGGGAACTAAATGTCCGGGGGTAACTGTCCTGTTCCCTAAATTCTTCCTGTGATGCCTCATCCAAAAGTTATATCAAATAAGCGATTTTGTTGAAATCCAAGCTGTTATATGGCTGTGAACTTTCTTTCCCTTGTTTGTGTTATCTAAATGAGTAAAATGTCTTTTATTTACAACCATTTAACTTTCTAGTGTTATTTCATGCCCTGAAGAGTATTTTTTATGTTCATTTTAACAAGTAAATATCAGTAAAGTAACATAAACTTTTGAATTTAGTCACGTGTTAAGAAAACAAGCTCATGCAACCACTAAATCTCAAGACACATACTTTTAATGTTGTTTTTCTTGCTTATTGCACTAAGTTCTTACCTTATGAAAAATTGTTTGGAGGAACAGGAACCTAATTAGTGGGTCTGAAAGTTAGCAAATTTTATGATTTACGGTCAATGGCCTATATAAAGTCTAATCGACATTCGAATATTAATTTATCCACTTTAAGTTATTTAACAGTGGAAAGGCCACAATCTTGGCTTTAAAAATGTAAATTTATAGTATTTTATTGTTTCTGTTTCCGTCGAGCGGTAAATATGTGACCCCTACCCCATTGTTGAAATTCAAGATGGCGGCCAAGATGGCGCCAAATGAACGCCATGGGACAATATTTGATTTTGGGAACATCAAAATTCATTAACTATAGACCCTAAGGATTACAAAAATGTTGGTTAAAAATATATCCATGGGGTGCATGGGAATCCTACCTTCCGACCCGACTATAATACTATAATACTATAGACTATAATGTGTGGATAAGTTAGTACAGCGTTCCAACATGGATTTAAAAAAATTAAAAAGGAAAAATGACATAGATACACATACAATTTTGAAAAAATATCAAGTTTGGCATACCTTCTGATCATTTACATCTTTGTTACACTGTATGGAAAATGTATTGTAAAATGATAACAGGTACCCCGGAGTGGAAGTAAGCAGTACCATTACATTCAAGGAGATCTTTTGTGCACCGCAGTCTACACTATTTTGTGAACGTTGATACACCTATAGCACTTTACATTGATAAGTTTCTTCTTCGGCCTGGTCTCGTGTACAAGTGTGAAACTGTCCATCATATTAGACAGACAGACAGACAGACAGACAGACAGACAGACAGACAGACAGAGACCGATAGGCAGAGAGACAGACAGATAGATAGATAGATAGATAGATAGATAGATAGATAGATAGATAGATAGATAGATAGATAGATATATACCACACACACCGAAGCGGGAGCTAATAAAGGCTGCACAGACACACACTCAACTTACACGACCAGAGTATGGTGAAATCGCATTTGTGTACGAGAAATTAGATAACTGACTTTCATCTGAAAGGGTCATTTCACTCTACATTGTTGTCTATGGCGCGAACTATGAACAAGTTTCCCCCAATACAAAACAAGATACACTTGTGCATATATGCTTGACAAGTAATGTAAGTGTATTGTAGTAGAATATAAAGATTAGAAGTGCACAAGTGTATAAGAAGTTTGATTTTGGAATTTCATCAAAAAGTGTCATTTCACTGAACATGGTTGTCTACGGCGCAAATTATGAACAGTGTTTTTCCAATAAAATATTACCTACATGTATATCTGCGCATTTACACATGTTTGGTAATTGACTTAGATGGACTTTACTGGAATGTATGGTGGTAAGATGGGCATTTGTGTACAAGAAATTTGATTTTTGAAAATGACTGCTTAAAGTGTCATATTTTCTCACTTATCCCCTCTACTAATTGTAGTCTATGGTACAAACTATGAACAATTTGTGTCCCTTAGTGCATTTGTAAAGGTTTGACAATTGACGAATATCTAATCCATTAGGATGAAGTGATCAGAAATGCTTACTACTAGATGTGTAACAAATATGATATCAAAATTTCATCAAAAGACATCAATGTGTTATACATATAAGCACATCGGGAAAACTATGAAAAATCCAATATAAACCTAGTTATATCTGTTAAATCATAGACTCTTTCGAACACTTCATCGAGGGTGTACGGTCAAATTGATTTATTTGCCTGCATGTCTTTCTCTCAAGCCCATTGTTTTAGTACCTCCATGATATAGTCAACCGTTAGTGTAATTTCTCCTTCCCATACTTTGCGGTCAGCATCACAGGGTTTGAAACACCGATTTTTCTTTGGAAGACCTCGGAGAAATGGTTATGAAAGAAGTGTTTTCCGCGCTGTTCAGAGTGATTTCTCGAATTAAAATGAAAAGTTGGAACCCCCTTACAGTACTCTGGAATTTTAAGGGCTTTCCTTGATTACCCCTCCCCAATTTTCACCAAGCAACGTGCACTTTTGCTTAAGTTTAATTTTCGGTGGAGATTTTTATTCAATGTAATGTTCGTGTAGTGTCGGCTTAATTTCATTTTCCCTGTGTTTAGACTTGCACTTGTCTAGGATCTCGACTACGTATTTGGCCTCCGTCCATACGAAAGCAAGAATACGTATAGTCGAGATCCTGGACAAGGCCTTGTGCTTTGAGCATTTTCTAAATATCCGCTATGCATGCCACACTCGAGGCTTGACTAAGTCGCATAGTCTGAGCGAGCTAAATAAATTTAAAGTAAACATTTGGTATTTATTGAGGGTTTAATGGTACTCTTGTTTATAAAGTGTCTCTGTTTATGTAAACAAGCAATAGTAAACTGTAATATCTCAGATCTGTAAATCACGTGCACCTGCTTTACAATCCAATTTGTTTTGTTTTGATTTAACTTATGTGAACATTCCTATCGCTGCGACTGATGATTTACACATTATATTGGCTCAAACACCGTTTTAAAGGAAAAAAATCCTACATGGTATATGATATTAACTCTAATCTGCACCGCTATCGTTTATACTTTTGAAATATTAAAAGAAAGACTGTTCATTGCAGAGTAGGTACTCTTATTTGCTGCATACATAGTTATGTTATATCGAGCCTCTAATGGGACGGTATTTTTCCGTGAACATTTAAGTGAAACAAATACGTTCAAACCGGCAAAAAACACTTAAATGCAGTGATGATAGTAGTTAAAGTTTTTCGTGACGATTTTTTGGTGAAATTCAGGTCAAATAAAGATTTCAACCGACTGGTCTCCCATTGATTCTGTAACCTGGCTGTAGTGTTCATTAATATCTGGTGTTGACACATCCTCCGGCCTTATGTTGTCAGGATGATGGCTTTCAAGCGTTTGGCTCTCCTCAGACACACGTTGTACATCTGTAAGAGACAGCTGCCCCAGATGAGAATTTGAGTGCGGTTCCAGTCGCAGCGCCGTTTCGTAAGTCGGTGGTGGTGGAATTTCGCTCTCCAAGGGAACGCCTGACACATAGTTGTCTCGCGGCTGTAAATCTAAGTCTTGCACTTCGTGTTGTTCTGACGTCATCGTCGTAGTCGATGGCAAACCTCTTTGTCCCGTCACCGCTGTATATGAAGGCGGATGGTCCATGTCGACTGTAGGTGATTGGTGTGGCGTAGCTTGCTCGGGGAAATTCGGCTGGTCAACATGGTGATCGACATGTGGGACAAGCGGAGAACTGCGAAAGCCGCCGTCATCTTCTCCAACATCAATTGGTCTTCGAATACTGTCTAATGAAATCCGAGCGGAGTTTTCAGCTCTGGTCCGAGTACCTTTAAAGATTGTACAACAAAGACATTCTGTCAATCGTGAAGAATCGTGATTACAGAAAATGGCCAGCTGCGGATGACAGTGGTATTGGCAAGTCAGTTTTTGGTTTCTTTAAAAGCACTGTCATCACCATCATAAACACAATGATTACAAACTTCTCTGCCTCCCAATCTCTCTCGCTCCGGCCCCACCGTTATACCTGCCTTTGATTTGATATCGTAATACGGTACTCACGCACAACGTTCCTTCGATTTATCCAAGACTGTTGCTGCCACCAAGGTACATTTGGTTCAGGGTCTCGGCGCCGACATTTCCAGTCCCATGTCATTCGTACCATCCCCGTGAAAACGCAAATGTTGATGAGTGACACTATACAAGTGATGGTGTAGATAACGATCAACGAAACGCTTTTAATTTTGTCAGATTTTTCCGCATCCTCAAGTAGTTTAGATCTTTCGCAGTTGTCACCATAGAAACCATAATCACACTCACATTTGGTTCGATACCAGTAGCAACGGCCATGTTCCCCGCACCGATTAGGATCAGAACATAGACCTGAAGGGGAAACAGATATTACAGAGCATGGTTGAACGAACCCACTAGTATTTCCTCATTTAACACTTAGAAACTAATTGTTGGTATTTTCTAAGAAAGTACGACACATTAAATTTATACTTTCTGGATACCGAGATCGATAAAGCGGTTTGAGTTGTCTCCAATTTCAGAGCTTGTTCTGTAATAAGTTCCTTGTCACTCAAGCATTCAAGCTTTCTACGTAATGTTCTCATACGATAATACTGAAAAGGCTTTCGACCAAATCGCATGATATTTGATCCCAAAACTTTCGTTAATTTTCATCTGTGTGTATTTTTCAGTCGTTGACAAAGACTGTCACGGCACACTTAAAACAATGATAATACAATTGTCAGTGACTTGTCGAACTGGACTTGAATTTTTGACCAACGTTCGAAAAACAGCTCTTTTTTCTTTTTGAAACTTCGTTGCAGTTTTTGTTACGAACGACAGCTGTTGGACTGATCCTCAAACATTTTTACAAAGTCACATAAACTGTAGATTTACCTCTATTTATTGTTAAAATTGGCATTGTAGTGTCATCATGATAGCAGTTCCAACGGCAAACCTGACAGTGTCGTCCGCTGTATCCACTATAACAATAACAGGTTCCTTCGATACATAAGCCGTTTCCATTACAATCTTCACGCTGGGAACAATCTGTTCGAGTGGGTATTGAAATAAGATTGGAGCCATAACTTAAATTTTGATATGCGCTCAATGAAAAATAAACGACTCGTTTACATATAAATTTTAAAGTTTGTTCAGAAGTGGACCATGTCTCTGATGGGCGGGTAAATTTCATGTGACACGTGTCCATTCGCTGTCGTGTGATATGTATGTTTGGGTTATAAACTTATACAAGTTTTGCTACTCTGGCATCTGGATGAATACGGAAAATGAAAGGCTGAATGAAGTTCGAGATTCAATTCAGTTTAATTCATCAGTTTCTTGCTCAGCTTTTCGGCACCCTTTCTTGGAAAATCAAGTGAATAATCAGGGCTACATCAACAATAAAAAATAAGTTTTTCTCTCATATACAGTATACGTGTACGTGAACTACCGGAGCACCAAGAATTGGCCAGTGGAAGCGAGTCCGAGACTTAGCTACATTTCTAGAGAGTTTAATGAAATTCTCCATGGTTCTGGTCGATCAGGAACTGGGAATGCCAGTTGCGTACATGCAGTTGAATTTTGAAATATCTCAGGGCAATAGAATAGTTTTTATGTCTGATCTTAACTGAAATTAAAACCGAACAGAGAACTCAGTTATCTTCATAAAAACTTGTGTGAAGTTTCTTTTCCTAGAGCGAATGCAAATACAAGAATGCCTGTACAAAACAAGTGATTTGAATGACGTTAGAATTTAGAGGGGGAGTGGTGCCGGCCGAAATGCCATGCGAAATCCGACATCAACTGTCATATCTTAGTAGAACGGGAAAATCTGCCTGTCGGAATTCCAAATGCCCCTTAAGATCTAAAGACAGATTCCTAAACTTTGAACAGTGGTCAAATACGGGTAAAAAACGGAAGAGTGCTTACCAGGAATGACTGTTGTTGTTGTTCTCGCGATCTGAACTTCACAATGTGTACCATTGAATCCATCAAAACAATTACATACTTCGTTTCTGCACAATCCTGACCAATTACAGTCGCGTGAAGTTAAACAATCTAATAACAGAGACAAACGAAATATATGACTACTCTGTAGTAGGGTAATCTTATAACTTTGCCTTCCTTTGACGTAAAATGCTGAAACTGAATTTGACTGTGTGCATTTATGAAAGGGATGATAGCTCTAACTTTTGATTGTATTTTTAGTCCCAACGGACGTAGTCTGGGGGTCTAGTGGTTTTAGTCATGTCCATGCATCCGTCCGCCCGTCCATCCATCCGTCCGTGTGTCCGTCACGAAGCATTTCTCAGACATGTGTGAACTGATTCAAAGTTGGTACAAGAAATAGGCACGTCGATTTGTTTCACGATACGATCCAATATTCCCGCATTGCTGCCATTTTGTTACGATTTTTTCATGTCTTGAGCCATAACTCAGACATGTCTAATCGATTTTATTCAAAGTTTGTACATGGTACATGGACATTGACCTATGCCACACATACGCACGTCAATTGGTTGCACAATGCGATGTAACATGGCCGCCTGGCGGCCATTTTGTTACGAATTTTTTCATGGCCGGGGTCCTTGCTCAGACATAATTCAACCAATATTATTCAAAGTTATTAAAAGTACATTGACCTATGTCACACATATGAATATCAAGTTATTTCACGGTACGATACAATAAGGCTGCTTTGCGGCCATTTTGTAACGATTGTTTCATGCCCGGAGCTATATCTAAGACATATTTCAACAAATATCATTCAAAGTTGGTACAGGGATATTAACTTATGTCATACATATCCACGGCGATTTGCTTCACAATGCGATCTAATATGGCGGCCTGGTGGCCATTTTGTAACTTTTTTCCTGTCTGGAGTCACAACTCAGACAAGTCTCAACCGATTTCATTTAAAGTTGGTGCAACAACGTTAATCTATGTCATACATGTGCACATTAATTTTGTCATGATATGATCCAGTATGGCCACCGTACCAATGACCATCAAAGATGCAAATATTTTTTCACCCAGAGTCGTCGCCCCACATTAGCTTGCCACCGTCTCAATATTTGAGGTATTGATGCATCACAGGCTGGACATGTGAACTTGTTCAAACAACCATGTTTGTATCAATAACATTCAAATGAGGTTAAAAAGGCCAACTCCGTAAAAATGCTACAACTCAAACCTCAAAGCAGATTGCCTTGATATTTGGTATATAGGTACCTTGCGCAAACTGTATGCAAATTATTTTCCTACAAGTGCATGGCTACATTTTGTTTAGCTCTGCTGTCAGCGATGCCGGGCTTACAGGGGGCAATGTTTTCTTTGTATATTAACAGCAAGTTATCGGACGCTGCTTGTACTTTGGTCATAATTTTAAAAACAACTTTCATACATCATTTTTACTCAGTTTTATGTGTAATTTTCTGCTTTAATTTTCTGGTGTGGTCGTATTTTTTTATTATTTTATCTAGCTATGTACAATGTGCTGAGACGTATGTGTAGTGCATTTTAAACAATTTTTGATAATAATAATAATTTCATGCTGCACGTTGAACCACCTATGCCACTGGGTATATAGTTTTGTGTGGCTGTCACTGCCATTACTATTATGGGCCATCAATACTGTCTTCAGATATCACTTCTTCAATTCAAAAAATTGAATCATAACTGTACCACATACTCATTCACGGCCATTAAACCCCATCTGTATCGCAATTAATGAACAGGGCTCTGTCCTCTTCGAGGACTTGTAGTCAAAGTACCCATCAACAGCTGGGGACTGTGTCATCGACGATGACTTGTTCCTTCGATAAAACGAGCATATTTTCTTCTCGCTAAAGTATGTCAAGATAAGACTACTAAGCTTTGCATGCGAGACACATTTTGTAATAATGCAACTGTGTTTTGTTTTTAATGAATTACAGTTCTTCTCTCGAGAAATCCTGGCGGTACACTAGGCTCACCCCGATCGTCTCTAGACTAGAGCCAAAATCACAGTCCTCAGCAAATTGTACAGTTGTTGAAGTCCAGTAGATGAATCATTACGTAAACAACGGAATCAAACCATAGGGCGCTCAGGCACCTTGTTTGTTTGTTTGCTTGTTTGTTTATGCGTGTTTGTTTCTTTATTGGTTACCTATGATTATTTCCTTATACAATAAAGAACCAATAAGAAGTTGTATTTGTGTTCATATTTATCGTGACGTAACAGATAAAAAAACACACATAAACAAAACAAACACACATTCTTTATTGACAAGTATAAACACAAATATGACTCCTTAATTGTTCTTTATTGTATATGGAAATAATCATACGTAACAAATAAACGACCATGCATAAATAAACAAGTAAACAAACAAAGAAGGAGTCTCTGTGCCCTGTGATCAAACCAAGAGGTTAGTTTGCTGTTGGGCCGACTGCGTATGGGGACGACTTTGCAGTGGGGCCGGAATCTATTGTATTCGGAGGAGCTCGATCGCAGCTAGCCGGTAATGCTATTGTTCCCAGACTACTACTATTCCTCGTGAGGATTAGATACCCGTTTCGATATTATTTAGAAATATTTCTTTTAAATTTAATATAAAGTCTTACTTATTTTAGTAAGACTTTTGTACTGCATTCAAGACATATTTTGTTCCTTTTTTAACGTTTTCAATTTCGGCAACGATATGCGAAGTTAATAGGCTGCGTTGCCTATCATGTTGGCCTACAGCGTAGTATTTACCATATAAACCAAGGAGCATGGCCAAATACAAAAAATCGTTTAGTAGACAGAGCAGTGTCCCGTCATTTATTTTCGACGAGATTTTCATAATACTTCATAATGGAAGAAATGACTGGTTAAAATATTGCAACGGTGCAGTATTGAGTTTTTATTTGTATTTCTCTCTTCTCAAGTCATTCAGCAAACTTTATCTCCGTATGGTCGGTGACAATGTGTAATGCAGTGCAGGAAGTTTAGCATACCAGCCTATCAGCTACTTCCATCGTTAGAATAACCACAGGGCCTCATAAGTGCCTATTTAAGTCAATATTACAGGGCTTTTCTTTCTTTTTCAATGTTACAAATAATCCAGCTGAAGAGCACAACACTTGTGTAGCTGTCTTTTGTGTAGCGTGTATTGGCATGTATAGTGCGTCCTCGTAAATGTGACCTTTAGTTCCGTGACCTCTAGGCCCGGCTCTAGCCATGCCTACTTCCTGCCCTGCCCTCGCTATGCTAAATATAGTACAGTAAACACAGCGACATCTGTACACGTGGCCAGAAGGCATGGCCAGAGGAATCGGCTAGAGGTCACGGAACTAAAGGTCGTATTTACATATGATCACATTCCCCATTGAGGGCGCACTATACATGCCAATACAAGCTACACAAAAGACCGCTACACAAATGTTGTGCTCTTCAGCTTTATTTGTAACATTGAAAAAGAAAGAAAAACGCTGTAATATTGACTTAAATAGGCACTTATGAGCCCCTGTGGAATAACTGCTCAGAAAGTGTGTTTGGACAGCTCATTACAGTCGGAACACTCTGTAAACACCATAAATACTTAAAATTGCGTCAGTATCTATATCTTTCTACGCGTTTCTTCGCCGAGTCGCCGGGTTTGGATGCCATGGTAAATCCACAGGATCACACAAGTGGCAATTGAAATATGATAAACAATAGAGAATACTGCTATTAAACCTTGTTTTGTGTACGAGCCTTTTTTTCCTTGTTCTCTCCCTTCTTGCCCGATGTTTCTTTACTTTGAGCATTGAGTCCTGACGGTTGTGTGTTAGCATAATATGTGCAGTATGTAGTGCGCCCTCTCTTGGTGAACTTTTCGTACAGGATGTCTGCCTTTACCTCCATACAGTTGCCATTCATATGAGGCTATAAGGTGCAGGCGGCAGAAGTTGCAACTGCAAAATGACCTGAGGGCAGCGCTGCCATCAGGGCACTTTAGAGCGTAGTAAACATGTTCACAACATCCAATGACGTCACTGAGGAACTGCATGTCTCTCCTGTGGGCAGCTAAGATACATTGCTGCCCTCAGGGCAGATTGGCAGATAGGATAGGAAATGTTTTTCTGCCCTGGGGGCAGCTCTGACATATTGCTGCCCTCAGGGCAGATTGGTAGATATACACTATGCAATACTTAAAGGAAATGGAATGTATGTTCCTTTAAGGATAGGAAATGTGTGTGCATAGTGTATAGCTACCATTTGCCCTGAGGGCAGCAATATATCCGAGCTGCCCTCAGGGCAGACATACATTTCCTATCCTTACAGCATTGAATAAGTCTATACTGCCCTGAGGGCAGCACTATATCAGAACTACCCTCAGGGCAGACATACTTTTCCTATCCTTACAGCATTGCATAAGTCTATACTGCCCTCAGGGCAACACTATATCAGAACTGCCCTCAGGGCAGACATACATTTCCCATCCTTACAGCATTGCATTATCGTATATCTACTAATCTGCCCTTAGGGTAACACTATATCAAAACAGCCCTCAGGGCAGACATACCTTTCCTATCCTTACAACATTGCATAGGTGTATATCTACCAATTTGCTCTGAGAGCAGCAATATATCTGAGCTGCCCTCAGGGCAGACATACATTTTCTATGCTCACACATCATTGCATAATTGTATATCTATCAATTTGCCCTGAGGGCAGCAATATATCAGCGCTGCCCTCAAGGCAGATATACATTTCCTATCCTTAAATTATAAAAGTATATATGAACCAATCTGCTCTGAGGGCAACAATATATCAGAGCTGCACTCAGGGCAGACGTACATTTCCTATCCTTACACTCATTGCATGCTGCATAGTGCAGTGACGTCATCGGGTGAACATGTTTACTCCTCTCTGAGGTGCCCTGAGGGCAGCGCTGCCCTTAGGTCATTTTTCAGTTGCAACTTCTGCCTCATGCGCTTAAGGTTATTGTAATAGCGTGTCAAACGTTCAACAAGAGAGGGCGCACTACATACTGCATACATTCTGCTAACACTGAACGGTCATATGCACAAAGCGAGGAAACACAGGGCAAGAAGGGGGAGAACAAGTAAAAAACAAGGTTTAATAGTCGCGCCAGCGGCTTACTGACTACGCATGCGCTTATTCATAATATACTATGCGAGTAACCGGAAGTGTACCCTTCTTTCATGGGCGCCGCCATGTTTTTTTTTTGAGTACTCGTAAATAAACAAAAACGAAACAAATTACCATTATATAACATGCCTTTTATAAAATATACCTCTTTTATGAGCCAGTAAATGTTATTATGCACCTTGTCGCTGATACAAAATATCGTTAATATAGATAAAGGGAGAAAATTGTCGTGCATATGAACGAGGGCATACGCAAAGAATGCTGGGATTGAATTATAGAAGAGCGCCCCCTGTGTCAATAATTAGATTTAAAAATTGCCAGTTTTTAGACGGAACGCTATAGTTTTCAGCTTTCAAGTGGAAGGTGGGCAGTGCGGTTACCATTGCAATGATAATGATTGCATAATACGTCCCTTGTTTATCGCAATAGGCTGTTATCATTGTAAAAATTGCCAATTTTTGTCCAAAAATTTTACACGCTACAGAAAATCTGTACCTGCCCTGCTGCAGGGTTTGACGTCGTGTACGTACGTGAACTGCTTTCATCAGAGGGAAACTGGGCATACCGGTAGTTGTCATATAAACGTTTATGAAGTAACAATTACAGTTTATCATGAATCAATACAAATAACATTGCCAATCTTTAATAACCCCTGGCGCGACACCAAGGGCTGAGCCCTATATAATATTAGCAGTATTCTTGTGTCACTCTATGATTAAACTTGCGTAGATGTGGTTGAGCATGCGCGGTATGGTGAGTACGTTGCGTTTCGTGTGTCAACAAAGCCTGAATTCCTGTCCGGACAAGAAGTCATTTTTCACTTGTTTTATTATAAATTGTAATATACGATTGTGAGTCTAGCTGGGCATGAATACTGTGCGATTCAGCACCATTTATCATGTACTTTTATAAATTGTAAATGCCATTTCAAAAAAAATGAAAAAAATGGTTTAAAGTTAGCATTACTGGCCCTTTAACAAGACGCAATAGGCATACCATGAAGGAAATATTAGAATACGTTGAAACCATGGCAAAATTATTTACTTATACATTTCTATGATGACAACTATAAGCAATACAGTGTCAGGTGTGGTAAGTCAAGGTCATTTCCGAGAACAAGACGATAGGAGTCGGACACACAAGTTACACGCATGTACACAGGATGAACAACACGCATCGTCAACACATACGCGACCACACCAGTCGATCTGTACTTGCCATAACTTTCTTCGCAGTGTTTACCCCGAAATCCACGATTACAAAAACATTTGCCAGTTCTATAAGATTCACACAGTCCGTTATCGTTGCAGTCGGCGTCACTGTAACAATCTGAAAAATCAAACAAACAAGTAAATAATCGCAAAATACACAGATAAACATAGAGTATACGATACGAAAATCTCTTCAGGTCTACTGAGAAGTTTTAATATTTTCAATATTTTTTTCAATTGTTGCCAGGCGACAACTTGAATACTTCTTTACATAGAATAATTCCTTAACGATAATGCGATGCACTAGTTAAACCTGCCAGAACCTTATAAAGCGAAAGTGACATACCTCGACCTTTGACATGTGGAAAAGTTAATAAAACGCACAGCACACCGAAAAGGATAGAAGGACGCTTACTCCGACCGGACTTGAAAGTATGTTTCAGCATTTGGTCAGTCACTAAAGGTACACGCCAAGTAATTATAATTCACACTGAAGGCATAAAATTAAACTTCGTGGATCCGTCTCTGTTGGAAAAAAATAGGTATTTACAATTCACTTGTAAATGTTAGGCTGTGTTCACAAATCATGGCGAGCGGGCTGGAGGAATCGCGATTGAAATCTTATATTTTTCAGATCCCCCTCAATATACTAAAAAACATTTCGAATCCCCCTCTATATGAGAAAAACTTTTCAAGTCCCCCAAAACTATCATATAGCCGCATATTTATAAGAGATGTAGACGATTCGGAAGGAAAATAAACGTGTATTGCGCAGTTTTGCTGGAAAGTCAGTGTTCGACACTACCTTGTTATGACTCACACATATAATATATTCTGTAGAGGTTATAAAATTGTTGCCAGAAGCTGTTTGTAGAACATATTCCTAAGGCAAGTTTTTTAAATTCATTTTTAAATGCACCAGTGGACGTTTTGGATTTATCACTCTAAGCCGACTTGAATTGAGTTATTCAAAATCTTGCTGAGTCAATGGTACCCGCTGAAGAGCATAATAAGAGAGCACGCAAAATGTGGACTTCTTGCTATATTTTCCAAAATAGTGAAAAACAGAGCAAGCTGACGACCGAAAAAAAAACTGTTCAAGACATATACGACCTAGACGCTAATTACAAACGTTTCACAAAATTTACAATACTGAAAGGTTGAAATATTCTGTAATAAAACTTTAATCTCTGAAATTTTGGTGAAAAATAAAAAAAAATCCATTTATTCACACATGCTTTCATTTAAAATAGAATCTTACTGATCAAAATTTTACTTTAAATTTATGTTTTGTGAATATGCGAACATTTAGTCACTGCATGAACTTGAAATGAATAGTTTTATATATAATATTGATTTTCAGTGATTGTCGTGAAAACAGTGACATTTAATCGTACGTTTGAGGAAAATCAAACATGGTGACTCCATCTTTAATATTTTGTTATTCTAATAAACAGAGTCAGACCTATCTCTGTCACTGCCGGTACAGTGACACTGCCCGCAGGCTATAGCAGGATAGTTGTATTAACATCGATAATTTTGGCAAATTTTATTTTCGTATATACATCTGCGTTCTTGTTCTACTTCCTACAACATACTGAACTGTCCAGTTTTCAGCTTGCCAACACAGCCTGTTGTGCACAGTGCTTGTGTATCATTGTCAAATGACTTTCAGTCTGGACTCTAATTCAATTATCACCAACAGTTTTTACATTTACTGGCTTTTTTGACAAACTGAATTATTGTTTCAGCATTCACATATTTTTAAATGTTTTCGAAATAGAAGTCATGAAATCCGACAAAATGGTGCTAGGTTTTGTTTAAAGTATTACTAACGTTACAACCATTGGATGGCATAAAAATGTTATTGGATTTTTCATTGAACTGCTTACCAACCAACATATTTTCAAGTCTCCCCTTAAACGCAGAGCAAATCTTTCAAGTTCCCCTCTACTACCCTCAGAATATTCGAATCCCCCTGAATTCCTCCAGGCCCCCTAACGTGAACAATAATATTTGTTTTATTGTAGTTTAAATGGGCCGGGTTCGAGGCTGTGGGTGGGACGGTCTCGGGACGAGGCCACCTAATAGTTAATCAGAATTGGCTTCGACCTCAGAGCGTTCACATGTGGATAGCCTTTGTCCACAGAGCTATTGTTCCCGCCAACAAATAGAAGTCCTCCACCCCCCCCCCCAACAGTATTTGTAATTGCAGCCTTAGCCGGTAACTCAGTGAAGTTAAAAAACGTGATTTGCTTTAACTGATACTTCGCACCTGACGTGTATGTAAGCTTGAGCTCTGCCCATAACACTAGGAGTCAAATGTCAGCATTCTCTCCATCGTCAAATTCTTATATAAAACCGGGATGTTAACCACCAGGTCTTGTTTTTTTTTATTATGTAAGCTTTCCTTTAGGCCAGTCTGAACCCGACTAGTATCGCTGACATGACTTCCTGCCTTTGCCACTTTCATTGACATTTCAATAGCTGGTGAATATCAATATCCAAAGAGCTGATGAGGAAAGTAAGACAGACACTGCTTGCAGTTCATAATCAATTAACCTCTGGACATTCGCCCATCAAACATGTAACTTAATGCTGTGTTTCCGCTGCCGCTCGTTTTTTTCGCATTTTCAGAAGAAAATCATATGTTTACGAAAATATTCTAGTGTTCGTACATTTTGCGAAGACATTTGGCCTTCGAAACTGCAAAATATACCACTAACCACTTTAAAAAAAGTTCGAAGGAAATGTAAACATTGTTTTCGCGCCAAACCTTTCATTTTGCTGAGTTTGTAAAGCGAACCTGCAGCTTGCCCGGAAACTTCTTGGTTTTACACGCAATAGAACACGACTAACATTAACTAACACGACATTCTCCAAAATCTTCAACCAATCAGTGACCCTGTATTAACCATGATTAAGTCTCTGCGCTCGTAATGCACATGTTTGATGTCGGGACCACTTTCGGTATGGAAGCCGTCTTTTAATTGGACAATGCCTTTGCCACCGCGGACACATAGCAGATGTCACTCAGATTCGGAGCGATCGTTACTGCTTGCGATGACGATGACTAAACTAGTAAGAGATTCGATCTCCGAAACTTTATTAAGGCATTACCGGTGGTAAGCTTGATCAGACAAAGAAGGAGATCGTGTAGCTTCGGCTGCGAAGAGCCACAAACTGCGAAATTGCTGGAGATTTCGCAAAAAAGAGCATTACCGTTTTGAACTACGTGAGCTCGGCAAGATGCCGTCTCTGTGCAGCAGATTTGAACGTCATGTACGTTTGAAATCGAAGTTGGAATATAATTTTAACCAGTTCCGTAACGCAAATCTCATTTAGTAACATTATTCGAAGATTGACGGCACGCGGTTTTAGATATGTTCGGGGGTCTAATTTAACTTCGAAAATCATTTGATTTGTTTTGGGAGTGGGTGTAATGTACAATATTTATTTTTTTATTCGATCTTGTCTATTTTGACATCCCCATTTATTTTGTTCAGCGAGTCAAACCATTATCATAGTCTAAGATTGTATCTTTTTATTTTATGTGAATTATCGTCTTTCTGATGCGTTACTTGTAAAATCATTGACAGTCTTGCTTCTATACTATCCATGGTTCGTCCACTCAGCACAGCACTTTGTACTATGGTGCAACAAAGGTCAACATGTACGATCAATTTACATAAATATCAAAGCTCTCTTAAATCCCGGAATATGATCTCAAAAAGCGCGTCACCGCATCATTTTTGTAAGTGACCGAGGATGAGAAAAAAAACAATTTTTTTTGCCTTAATACCTGGTATTTTATTGTCAGTTAGGGAATATGACTGGACAACATTGCTGCACAGAACAAAATATTGAAAAATGCAGGTCTACATCGTTACTTTGACAGTCTTACATTTCAGTATTTTCACTGCAAATAAAGATATCGGACTTCACAAGTTCAAATTTATGAATGTATTATTTGCTTTAATTAACTGTACCAATTATGATCAATTCAAGAAATACAGTCATTTTGGGTATGCTGGGATGGCCTAATCATTAAGGAGGAAAAAAATTCTACGGTAATTATTGCATGAGAAAATTTTTCTCAAAATGAGAATCTTTAGTACACATTCTCATTTTTGCATGAGAACATAACCTGCTGACCAAGAGGAAACACAGTTTAATGGCATCGATATTCCTAGTCAGTAGCCTCATTCCAGGGCGATGGATGGAACAATATTCCGATAATAAGTATCCTGAGAGGTAACTTTTCCGATGCCTGACTCATACGCCAATGAAAGGGCAAACACTTGAGTACTTTTGACGGAGAGAAATGTTTCAAATAGCATGTTGTTTCTCTGACAGGCTGTAAGAAGCATGGTTGTGTGAACAAGGACAGACTGTATAATATGGTACTATTGCATATAACACTACTGCAAATAAGTTTAAATTACTCGAATTTAGAGTAAGGCAAATAGATAAATAAATAAATAAATTAATATTAACTAAAACGACTGAATTCAGGGTAGTCCAAGCACTGTATAAGAGTTACGACGGTGAGGTTCCAATTCAGTGTTGAGCCCAAAGTGTTTTAGAACTTGTGTCGACGTCAAGCATAAAAGCTTCTCTTTGGGTCTCACAATAATGCATATTCAATATATTTTGGGGTGACATGACAAACTTATAAGGCACATCTATTAGTTGAAACGCTATCTTGTTTTAGTAATTACAGTTATGGCCGTGCTGTAAATTTAAAACAGAGGAAATTGAGAACGACCACAAAGTCCTCTCCCTCATTTGGCGTTGCGTTACGATGTTTTCACTCCGCAATTTATGTGATTTACCAAATTTCAAATTACAAATCGGTTACATGAGCCATGCAAAGTGTTCTTTCGACAGAGACTGAGTCTATTTAATTCACTACAAGTAAGATGGTCCTGTAAGATGGTAAAAGAACATTGGTTTATCAGCTCAACAGTGAGCCCTGCCTATACGCATTAACGACGTCCATAGCTTTTGAACGTAGTCTGATTCTGCCCATGTGTGTTGTGTCATTGGCGGGAGGGCAGGTTTCATCGGAGCAAGGGTGATATGTCTGTAAAATTTACTGCGACCTTCGAAAGAAAAGTTGAAAGCTGAAACAAAGAGAGTGCATGGAGCGAGACGGATTTACGTTTCAATGAAGTATTGCAGGTCACTGACAGGACAAGGCGGGTGAGACATGCTGTGATATGAAACTCGATGAATGCTGACAAATGGTTTGACGGGACTATTCCCCATAATGCATGTTGGTGTCATTATTCAACACACAAACCAAGCTTGTGGGTATTTTGTGAATGATTGGACTTCGATAAATTTACATGTCGTGGTACATTACAAATACCATAGACAGTAGAAGTGTGAACGAAAATTATCCACGCTTACTGCTCAGACTATGTAGTGAAACAATATTTTCTACTCGACCGGTCAGTGACATTGCTGTAGGCCTACAATATGTACGACACAACCACATAACATTCAGAACCAGCTAAAATGCTTTGACAATGATTCTCTTTTTAAGTACTTTTTGTCATGTACTGACAGTTGCATTGTTCATGTTGTTGCAAAATACATGAATGAATTGTTACAGATTTTCAGACAGAAAGTTTAATCACTTCTGAGCTAATGTGAATGAAGTGAATCTGAAAACTTTTCAGTGTTATACATTTTCTTCCCCTTCTCTCTTTCTTTCTGAGCCAATGTCATTATTGTGATCACGGCTGATAAATAAATAAAATAAATAACAAGAAGGGCTTGGGTAACAAATCGTAAAGCTCAGCGAGCGATAGCTGACCAGCCTAACTACCTTACTTAAAAGTGCAATTATGTAATTGAATGTTCATATCGTGGTGAAGGTATAACAACGCACGCAGGTCTCTCAGTCGCTGCAAATCATCCGTGCATGGGATATAGATACGAGGATTTAACAGAGCAGAGGCCCTAACTTAATAAAAATATTGGGCCTCTTGCTTCGATTATTTAAAGTGATTTGTAATCCAAAATTGTACATCAGCAAAGCGCTTACCTTGACTATTTCAACGAATCTAACTGCGATGCAGGAATAGCTTCTTATGACCACGTCATTCCGTGTTGGTGAGTGTTATGTTTGTGTTTTCGTGAGTATACTACGACGTCGTGCAAGCTGTGACGTCATACATTATGACGCGGTGTTAGTTTCACAGAAAAAACCACTTTGTGTACAGGATATGGTCCGCACTTCAGAACTCCCGCAGTGTGATATGAGACCTTGCTTATAACTGCTGCGTGGGGACATGCACGTGTCGCTCTCTGTAAAGTGCGTTCGACGACGTTTGTTTCATTGACCTTATTTCACCGCACTGACACTTTGACCCTGGGAAAACCTATGCATGGTGATGGTGGCGCTCATGCGCGGCAGCGTTGTGATGATCGTTCGTTATTCAGATGCCGCAGCCACCATCGAGAAATGATCACTAGCTGTACTTCTGTTTGTCTGCCTGTCCGTCATTCCGATCCGCCTGCCCAACCTATCCTGCCCGAAGTGTCAAGGCCAATGTCCAGAAGCTGCTGAGCACGGTCAACTGAAACTCGGTCACAACTTTATTAAGGCTGCGTTCACAAATAACGATGGGGGTGGTCGTCAGAGGAATCGCGACTGAATTCTTATTTTTTCAGATCCCCCATCCTAATTACTCTCAAACAATTTCAAATCCCCATCTATATGATCAAAATTTTTATCCCCCAAAGCTATCATGTAGAGCACCCAAAATGACGATAATGACAGAGTATTCAAATTGTGAATGTTTGGCTACATTTTTGCCGAATAGTGAAAAAAAAACTGAGCAAATTATTTTATAAGAAGTACAAGACATATATGACCTAGATGCCACTTATAAAAATTTTACAAAATTGACAATACTGAAAGGTTGAAATTCAGTCAAATAAAACTTTTAACTTCTAAAATTTTGGGTGTAATAACGACATATTTAATTTTTTGGTGAAAAATGCATTTATTCACACATTTTTTTTCATTTAAATAAGATTCTTTACTGTTCAAAAATTCACTTTTGTGTCATTGCATCGTACGATGAAAATGTGAACATATAATTCACTGAATGAACCTGAATGGTTTTATATATTGATTTTGAGTGATTCTCGGTGAGGGTGAAAGAAGTATTCTCCAATTTTGAACAAGAATAGTTTTACTTTTGGAGAAACCAGCGCTCATTGCGCAACTCTATGGCGTTATTCATAGGTTCTGAACAGTCTAAGGATCTGAAAGGTCACTTACTGAGAAAACATCGGAACGGTGAAATTTTACATTGGGTTGTATTTTAGTAACAGCTCTGGTAGTATATGAGGACGAACTTCGATGAAATTCAAGGTTACACTCACCCGGGCAGCGCAGCCAAGTTACAGTGGTGGCATGTCTCGTAGAGCGAGTTGTTTTCAGGCTCGAAACGTAGCTAGTGAGTCCCGGGGGGGGGGTACTTCCATTACTTGCCAATATGTATACGTGCCGCCCAATGGGGTTGATATTTCAGCAACTTGGTCTTAAATGGGCGTATCAATTCACAGTAAACGAGGGTCTAAAATGGGGTCGATTTTTGAGTGCCACACAAGAACAAATTCCAACTGTCAGTTCCCGTCTTCCTAGCACAGGGTTTTGAGCTGTGCTCAACAAGCATCGATATCTTTTTGTGTGGCAGGGGAACCATTAAAGAGACCCCCTGGCTTAAACCAAAATAAATACAGACTTTGTTTTAAAACACTGTCACTAATTGGTCAGAACTCCATATATGGAAGAATTTTGCCCAATAGAAAATATCGAAACAAAGTGGCTCTAC
>LD368589.1:860-16047 GCA_001465055.1 Ptychodera flava
TTTTTTTATTTTTTTGTTTTTGGAGGGGTGTGGGTTTCTTTGTATATTAGTGTAGTATGTGGTTTATTATGTGAGTTTTGTTATGGGGTGTGGTGTAGGTGTGGGATCGCTTTTTACATTTCATTTGTTGCTCAAGCTCCACCGACAGTACTGATATTTGTTGCTGAATTAGATAGGATGAGAACAAGTATCTGACCATTTCTCTGTGTTCGTTGCTTGTCCTGCTGTTTGAGATTGCTAGCACTTATTGGGTAGTGTCATGTTAATAAATAGCTCATTTGCATATTTTATGAAGTTTTGTAATTAGTCATACAGCTCCGAAATAAATGCACCAAATTTTATGAAATCTGCTGCAGATACTGATCCGACAGACATCTGACTTTGTTTCAAAGTATTCAGTAGTGTGAAGTTAATTAATGGCTCATTTACATATTTAATGAACTTTGTAATTAAGCATATAACTCTAAAATTACGGCACCAAATTTAGTGAAACCTGCTACTGATATTGATCTGATAAATAGCTCATTGTGCTATGAAACATTGAGCAGTGTCAAGTTAATTAAGGGTTCATTTGCATATTTTGTGAACTTTGTAATTAGTGATATTACTCCAAAATTGCAGCATTAAATTTGATGAAACGTGGTACATATGTTGATTTGATAGATATATAATTGTCCCATGAAGCATTGAGAAGTGTCAAGTTAATAAACAGCTCTTTTGCATATTAAACAAGCGACCTAGCAGCCGATATAGCTCCGCTGTGTTTATGTAAAGAATAACTATTTTTGACACATGTTGATGAAGAAGGTGGAAATCTTTGATAGCTCAATGCAGTGGCCAGAAAAAAATGGCTAAAATAAGCTGCAAAAATATGCAATTGAAGATTTCATCATACTTTGAATGTATCACATAGGATCATCCCTAAGAACATGTCAACCAAAGCTATCTGATTAGTAATTTTTGAGAATTAATTTTTTGACCAAAAATTGCACCAATTGCCCCCAAAAATAAAAAATTGCAGATTTCATCATAATTTCAAAAGATCAAATTTAGTTCATCTATAGAAACCTGTATACCAAATTTCAAAGCTGTTAGACAAGTACTTTTCAAGAAACGCATTTTTTTGACCAAAAATGGGAAAAATTGCCCACAAAATTCAAAATTGCAGATTTCATCAATATTTCAATGATTATCATTTAGTTCATCAGAAATTCAATATATATTACTTAGATCATCTTTACAAACCTGTATACCAAATTTCAAAGCTATCAGACCAAAACTTTTTGAGAAACACATGTTTTGACCAAAATTGGCAAAAATTGCCCCAAAATTACAAAATTGCAGATTTCAGCATAATTTCAACAAATACAATTAAATTCATCTGTAGAATCCTGTACACCAAATTTCAAAGCTATCAGATGAGTAGTTTTGGAAATACACATTTTTTGACCAAAAGTGGCAAAAGTTGCCCCAAATATACAAAATTACAGATTTCATCATAGTTTCAATAAATATCATTTAGTTAATCTGTAGGAACCTGTATACCAAAGTTCAAAGCTATCAGATGAGTAGTTTTGGAAAAAGACATTTTTTGACCAAAAATGGCAAAAATTGCCCCAAAAATACAAAATCACAGATTTCATCAGAAATTCAATACATATTACTTAGTTTATCGATAGAAACCTATATACCAAATTTCAAAACTATCAGACCAGTACTTTTTGAGAAATACATTTATTGACCAAAAATGGCAAAAATTGCCTTAAAAATGCAAATTTGCATATTTCTGCACAATTTGAACAAATCTGAAAAAGATCATCCCTAGGGACCTATGTACCAAATATCAAAGCTATCTGACCGGTAGTTTTGAAGAAGGATATTTTTAAAGATTTTTTTACCAAAAATGGCAAAAATTGCCTTAAAAATACAAATATGCAAATTTCACCACAATTTGAACAAATCTGACTGAAGTCACCCTAAGCAAACTGCATATCAAATTTCAAAGCAATCGGACGAGCGATTTCAGAGAAGAAGATTTTTTTACCCAAAACACCAAAAAATGCCCCAAAAATACAATTATGCAGTTTTTGAACAAACTTGAGTGAGGTCACTCCTATGAACCTCCATACCAAATTTCAAAGAAATATGACTTGCAGTTTCAGAGAAGAAGACCATTGTTGACGGACGGACGGACGGACGGACGACGACAGACAATCAGCCTATCGGATAAGCTCCGCGTCTCTGACAGCGGAGCTAATAAAATTTTGTAATTAGTGATTAAACTCTTAGAGTACTATGCCAAAGTTGATGAAACCTGCTACATATAATGATATAACAGATATCTGATTGTTCTGTGAAGCATACTACTATTAATGAACCTATTGTAAAACATGTGAACACATTCAGTTAACAACTGGTTAAATTAAAATATCAAAGCGGGGCCACCGACTAAAAGTTTCGTTACCATATTCTGGTAGTGTAATCTTTATTACAATATGTCCAAGAACGTTAACTGAGTAATACGTCATCTTTAACTCATGTGTATAATGTGTTTAAGACGTGAGCTAATCTCTGTGCAATGTCTGTGTATTGTGTGTGCGTTAGTGTCTGTCTGTCTGTCTGTCTGTCTGTTTAAACGATATCCCAAGAACGCCTGAACGGATTCAAGTCACATTTGACACATATATTTTGTTTGAGAATGGCAAGAACTGATTAGTTTCCAGTGGGTGTGGCTTGCATGTTTCATGCCCATTTGCATAAGTAATGATTTAAAAAAAACATACTTATAATGAGAACAGCTGCACAAAATAGGATGAGATTTGCTACAAATATTGATCACACAAGCATTTATCCGCCATGAAACACATAAAGGTGTGACATAAAAGCTAAGTGCTAATTTGCATATTTTATGAAATTTCCTTATAAGGGATATATATAGCAATTGCCGTAATCAATACTGACAAAACTTGGTGTGTATATTGGAAATACTATTATTTAACATTACTGACCGTCATTAAGCATATTTACTAAAAGAAAATTCTTACTTTGCATATTCAATGAACTCTGCTAATTAGGGTTATATATCTTGATTGACTTGAAAAAAGTTGACGAAAATTGCTATTTACATTGAATATACTATGATACAACATTATCGAATGTCTTTAAGCGTGTTTACTTTAGTAAATTTCTAATCTACATATTTAAATCACTTTCCTAACTAGGGATACATGTCTGGATTAACTTGATCAAAGTTTGCGAAACATGCTATGTATATTGATGATACTAGGTTTATACAATATTGACAGTCATTAAGGACATTTACTTCAGGCAATTCCTAATTTGCATATAAGATGAAGTTTCATTAATAGATTATATGCCTGAATTAACTTGATCAAAGTTTGAGAACCGTGCAATGTACATTGATACTAGTTTAAGCAATATTGGAAAGTCATTTAGCATTTTCGCTTTCAGCTGATCACTAATTTGCATGTCAAACGAACTTTCCCAATAACAGAAATATATCTGAATTTGACATGATAAAAGACGAAACTTGCTACGTATATTTGACATTCACTGATATAACAATCATGAAAGTTGTTTTAGCAGTTTAAGATAAACTTGTCACTACTTTGCATATTTAATAAACTTTCCTTATTTGGGATATATATCTGGCTTGACCAAATTTGCTTGTATGTATATTGTAAATACTATGATCATAATTTAGACAGGAGGATAGGAAGGAGGGTCACATTTTACAGTACGGGTGTGCACTGAATTCCCCTGGCCCAACCCTGTAATTACTGAAAGCTCTCTAACGGATCCCTAGAATAGCACGGTAGCTGACATTGCAAGTATTTACTCCGAATATATCTCTGAATGAAGAAAAATATGCCATTAATAGGAACTTTTGCACTTCAATATAATATATGAATAAGGTACTACTTCAAGATCATCAAATTGATTACACAATGTGTAAAAATGGATTTCGTATCCACACTTAGGAAGTGAACTTTGTCCAATGCAACGATCACAAGTTTTAGCGAAGCAATTCTACCTAAGGTTGTAAAGCAACAGCTTGCCTTGAGTTATCACATGATGTATTCATCACAACAAGTCATCTACACATATGTCAAGTAAATCTAATCTTCATATGCTAGCTGCATAGGTACATTACCTTTTAAGTTCGAATCAGATCGAGAATTTAATGAATTATGGTATTCGGTGTAATTGTACATGGCCGACTTTAATGCAGGATGCGCCCCAGTAACAGCTATTCGGAAAATGTAAAATTCTCACAATCCTTTGATGGTTTACTGGTTGTGTGAGCTAATTTTGAAGCTCTTCATCTCTGAGTAAATGAAGCTTTCACCTTTGTTCTAAAAATAAACAAATCTAATATTTCTCCTAAGCGTTAACACAGGGTCAGCAGCCGTTTTGAATTTCCAATAGCGGTGTATTGTAGGTGATTTCAGTAGTATGTTTTAAATTTGACTCGAGCAAAGTACAAGAAATAGTTAAGTCTCAAGTTTAGAGGCGCGTATACTGCTTCAAAAAGCACGCAGAAAGGACCACCTATATCGATTTTCTTGGTCCATTAATTGTCGCCTTTAGAACGGTCGCAAGGAGTCTTCTTCAGTAAGTCAATAAGTTTCCCTCGCATCAGTGGATTTGTCCACGTGTAGATTAAAGGATTGAAGACGCTGTTGCTGTACACGATCCATATTGCAGCAACCCGGATGTAGCGATGAATGTCAAACCCACGAAGATAACAAGAGTTGACAACGGCATAAGGTGACCAACACATAAAGTAAACGAGAATTAGAATGGCTCCTGTCAAGAACAAAGCGGAAACATTTCTATATCACAATTAGATAACTTAAAAACCATGAAACGCATTGATTATCTTTGTTCTATATGAGGTATTTTCTATGTTTTCTCCTGTTTACTGAAAACATGTCGAATAATTAATCATCAATAAATATGCAAAGTGGTAAAAAGATGATTTAAACCTGCTTAACGACTTTCATTGATGTAATATCATAATATCTTCAATTTACACTGCAAGTTTCTTCAAGTTTGGTCAACTTGATCCAGACATACATCTTTGAATCAGGAAAGTTCTCTTATATACCAATTCGTATAAAGTTGTTGTAAAATGCTAATGACCCAGTGTTCAATGAACATGTACATAGTAAGTTTCTTCAACCTTGGTCGAGTCAATCATGTTACATATCTTTAATATCGACAATTCGTTTAATGTGCAGATTAGTAATAAGCAGCTGATGTAAACACGCTAAACTACTTTCGTTGATGTTTTATCATGGTATCTTCAATATGCACATAAAGTTTTATCAACTTTGGTTTAGTCAATGCACATATATATCCCTAATTAGGAATTTCGTCAGGAATGTAACTGAGCAGTGCCATTGTCACACATTGAACTTTTACCTGACCTGAATATTTGCCACAATGGTCGTTGACTAATATCTGTTAAGAAATCATGAGATACGATTCTGTAAATTTGAGAATACGAATAATTATGTACACTTATATTAATCATTCAAGCCAAACCCAATAACCAGCTGTCGTTTTTTCTGAGCAGACCGTATGTAGCAAAATTTGATTTTAATCCAATAACCCTGTCTTGAGATATCATGGCAACAGGTAGACAGACAGACAGACAGACAGACAGAAAGACAGACAGACAGACAGACAGACAAGCAAGCATTGGTACAGCAGTAGGTAAAGTGTGTTAACATTTGAACATCAAATAATCAAAATAACGTCTAAAGCTAGAGACTTTGGCTATTTAATGATTGAAGTAACAAAAAAGAAATTCTTAGAGATTAAATGGTTTACACGACACTCTGGCAAAAGCGTTTAGGTAAACATTTGTATACACAAGAAATACTTAAATGCTATTTATTTCTGTGCCGTTTATTTTTGGGCCATTCTGATCAAGGAATTATAACAGTGATTCCAATTTTTACCTGTTCTTGCAACTTTTCTTTCCGCTCTTGACCGGATTCTTCCTGTCCTCTGATTCAATACGTTTCCCTCGGTGTTTGTTGTGTTATCGCTACTTCCGTGCCCTGTATATGGCACATCGACACGAGCCGTGTTAAGAACTGACGTTTCTTGAAACTGTGAACCTTGAGAAGGGTTTCTCTTACTGGAGACAGTAAACAGCATCCCGGGCTTGACTTTGGCATGGCTTTCTCTAAGCTTCCTGTATATATAACGATGTACGATGTTGCCATAACAGACACGGGCATTACTATTCCAAGGATGACAAACAGGCTGTAATAACCACACCCTGAGGTCCGTCGGGGCGAACAGTGATTGGCCCCTTCACATGTAAATGATAAGCGAAATGTTTGAAATTACAATTATCTATATTGCCACTTTATGGGTTGCTTTTCCATTTAACGCTTTATTTGTTCATTCTACAAACATTACAGCTTCAACTAAATATATTGTTTTACTATGCAAATGTCTGACATCGCCATTTTGTCAACACTGAGAGGAGAACTTGGATTCACTGAAGTACAACAGAAATACGCCATGAGAGATTCAGTGTTAGTATAATATAACCTAAGGGAGCTCTGACTGAATAACAGTAAACAAGCACATAAAAATAGAAAAATAAAATTAAATGTAAAAAATGGTCAAAAAATTGACAGAATAAACAAAAACAAACAAATAAACAAACAAGTAAGAAACCAAACAAACAAATGACTGTGAGATTTCCATGAATTGAAACAGACTAATTTTACCTCGCTATGGAATGTTCTATAGCGTATATAGCGAAGAGAACCATTCCATAGCAAGGTGAATCTGGTCTGGTTCATGGCACTTTAACAATTGATCTTTCAGTTGTTTGCTTGTTTGCTTGTTTACTTGCTTTTTTATTCATTCTTTCTAAAAAAATTCTTTTTCGTATTTTTGTTTCTTTTTCTATTTTTTATTTACTTGTTTACTATTATTGAGTCAGGGTTCCCTAGCTGTGATGTGACGTGCTTATAGCTGTCTATGCTTTAACTGAGACGTTTTGGGAGTGCACCAGTGCAACTACTCTTGTCTCCATCCAACATAAAAACACTAATGTGAAGGTTATTAGTCTTAATATATAACTATAGGGATTAATGCTATGTAGTTTTTCAAATTTCAAGCAAGCAATATTCAAACTGTAGACTAATATGAAACGTTATCATTTTTAAATAGGAAGCGCTCTTAATCATAATTACATCATAAATAGAGCCACCCATCACACAACGACTGATGCAATCGATGACTATGCTTGCCACAGTTATCGGGATACATCGAAACTTTATCAGATTGCGACTCCTATGTTGAGATTCAATCCTTCGCGATAATTTGAAACATAATTGTGGACGATATTTAATTATTTTTATTATCAGCAGGTCTTCTCCTTACTTGGACTTTTATTAACAAAATGCGTCAATGGATGGTTATAAAAACGATTGCCGCCCTAATCGTCTTCTTAACTGAAGCTCATTAAGTCACGATGCAACCAAACTCTTCATGCGTAGCATTGTAATCATTTGAACAGGCTAATGTAGCTCTGCATTTATAAAACCAATCATTGACATATTTATGCTGCCAACGACATCTTCAAACGCTTCACTGGACAACGGTTTGTCGATTAGAAAGTGACTTTAAATAGACATAATGTACATTGTTACACCTTACTGTCGTTTAAACCTGTCTGGTGCAAGCAGAAATTCTGTCTACAGTAGGATGATAAAACCGTTACTCTACCATGTATCAGACATGATAATGAGTTTACTATCGGCACCCCGTGGACTCGATTAGCCTGAAATTCCGATATAGAACTAGAACGAACCATTTAGACTAGCACCACGTTCATTGGATAGTTTTCAAAAGGGGGATAAGATATTAAAGTGTGTAACATAGTCAATTTGTTGTAGTCATAATTCATATATCAAAGGAAAGACAGGACACAAAATGAGTTCATAAGATCATGTTTTACTCCCTACAGTATTTAATTCCCCTTTCAAAATTTTCCAGTATAGGCATATCACTTTACTCAAAGGAGGAGCTACCTGTTGAGTTTGGTTGATTCCTTATTATTCTTCAGACAATAAAACAGACTTGTTTAGGTGAACGGCAGGTCATATAGCAAACTGCTCAGCTAATTTGGTGTGCCAATTACTCAGACGTCTGCTGTAGTAGAACGTTGTCTCAATCTTGACAGCGGAGTGCCGATAGTAAACCTTACATTAATTACACCTACCGCCACTGTTTTTCTTTCATACAAATATAATCTCAGTTTGCATTAACTGGGCTTAATCAACAGTAAATTGGCCACTGGTGTATATTCGTTGACCTACGATTCAAGTGAAGTCAGCACAACAAATGTTTTTACATGTTACTACAGAATAAATAGACGTACATCCACACCAGATGCTTGTAATGACTGAATTTTTGTGAAAATGTTGCTTTCGTGAATCTTTCAATACAAAGGTAAATATTATGGCCAAATAGGACCTATGTGACTGGCTAACTTTGAACAGTACTTGATATCAAAGCATTCGGTATAAGTTAGATTGCATGTTACGAACCTGTTATTTTTGTTTGATTTTGTCCGAGATACTTCTGTTTTCTACTATTGGACGTCAAATGCTCCAATGAGGATAACAGGACACACGCGTTTCACTTATTTAAAGCTTAAATAATGTAACCGAGAGTTTTTGCGTAATATTCAAAAAACCGTATGTATAAATTTTCATAAACATTACACGCACCTATTCCTTAGGAATCTCGACCCTCAGGTATAGTCGAAAAGGTATTCATGTTATTACCAGCAGTGATGTCGCCCTGAAACAAACATTGACATAAGAATCTACCTGAGTCCAATTTCCAGGAAACTGGCAAACTAGTTTAAGGGACGCATCGGGTGGAATAACAGGTGGCTTTTCTTTGATTGCTGTCTAACGTCTATTTACTCCCTGACTTCAATTTTATGAGCATTTCACTGTTGCGCAGGTGCGTTGCCTTCGTATTAAAACTGAAAACATAAACATTCTGTATCGGCATTTGTTGAAGGAAAATGTGTATACCTGAGTTATGAGCCAATCCAAAACTCGAATACGTTGAAAGCAGTATTCCAAGGACCCAGATCAAAACAATGACTATGTTGATCTTCTTGGATTTGGTGTAATCGTGATATTTGAGCGGGCTCGAAACGGAGAAACACCGATCCACAGAAATGGCAGTCAGTCCAAATATTGAAGTTGCCAACGTTGAAACATGTACGACACCAGTGAACTATGGAGGAAAATATCAAATACTATTCATCCTACATAAACGCAACATTTAAGTTGTTACGATACACCCTCTGGCTATTTTAGTTTGATGAATTTATCTATGTTTTTGCGACAGATGTAACCTTTTATTGCATACAACATAACTGTATTATGCTCAATGCTTGTTACACCGACATTTGAACCGGAGTGCAAATTGAATGCTCATGCTGAAAACACATTGCAATCCCTGCTTTATTTCAGTGTGTCCACAAAGAGACAACCATTTTCATGTCTTCAAGCCCTTTTTGGAATTGGCTGACATTACACAACAACTACTTCCATCTTCAATACTGTACTGTTTAAGGTCAAGAGAATGCCAAATTTAATCGCGAAAATGGTGTTGGTCGAAAGGAGACGGTCGGAAACTTAAGGTTCTATTTCGAACATAATTTGACAACTTAGGAGAATAGGACATAACTCTTCACTGTTCTGTGTCTTGAGATGAAACGAATTTGAATTTTAGTCCTTACCGGCATTGTGGACTTCCCGTCTCAATTTGTTTCTTTCGTGCTAAAATATTGAAACCATACGTACCAGGCAGAAGGGTTGCGAAGTCCGTATCAGGTCGTTTTCCAAGAAAACCGAAACAACTCTCATAGGCATGCCAATCGCTGCCAATATCAGATCACAAAAACTCAGCGAAAGGAGGAGTTTGAAATGAAGTCTGACTCTAAAGGACGGAGTTTTCAGAATGATGTAACATCCAGTTAAGTTGAAAACAAGCGATAACAGGGCTATAATTGCCAGAGTGATGCCCTGGATGAGAACTTCAAGTAGTGATGCAGGAGCATCTTCAAGACCATTCAAAGTACTCGATGTTGATGTGTACGTATCGGCTGGAGGTACTGTTTCAGATATCATCATCATATACTTAACGATGAAAACACTCTTCACATTTCTTCTGCAGTGCTGCTATGTAGCACATACAGCCGCGCTTTTATCCCGAAAATATGGATGATATCAACAAACTGACTTTTAATTTCAATTAGCATCGGCTTCCCAATTATGTATCTCACGCCTCATACGTTTCAGGACAGCGATTATTTGGTAAAGACCCTTGTCTGTCAACAAGCCCTTGTCATAGTAACGGGTACAGCGTTTGTTGTCGTGCGCATTTATTTTATTTTTTTTTTTATTCTTTGATTCGAGAATGTACTCATAAAACCAGAGGAAAACACAAAAAGAAACTTACTCTACAAGAAAATAAAATAAAACTAGACATACTCTTCACTTGGAACAAAAGTACATAAAGTTTAAAAACATTCTGAGAAAATCTTGCGCCAAAAGATGCTGTGTCGAATTATATCAAAAGATAAAGCTGCTGCGATGAGATGATTTTCGCTTTCCATCAAACGAACGTAAAAATTAGAACGAGCCATCCGTTGTTTACTTTGAAATGTCATGATGCAATGACTGACAAAAGTTTCTGAAATACTCAGTCGGTGTGTAATAGCCAACAATATTCTAAAAGCGTTATTATATGCAACTTTGACATCATTGATACATTTCTCAGTGTAAATACTCCAAAGATGGGAACAATACAGAGCAGAACAATATGCCTTAAAAAGACATATTTTAACTGAAGAAGAACATTTATAGAAAGTCCTAATCAAAGAGTTGGCACTTGCATAGAAACTCCTCATCTGTCGCTTAATATCATCAACATCATTTCCTAAACTATTTAACATAACCCCAAGGTACAAATGTTTCTTTACAAAAGTAAGTACTGAGCCATTTAAATACACATGAGGAATTCGAGTGATTCTGCATTGCTTTGGCATTACAAATATACACTTTGACTTATTTGCATTAAAGACAATATCATGAGAAGATGCATAATAACTACAAGTTTTTAAAAGTCTATTCAGACCTTTAACAGAGGGACATATAAGGACTATATCGTCAGCGTACATCAAATGGTTGAGATAATGTCCCGCAATGTGACAACCTATTTTAGTTTTACATAGCAAGTTGCTTAAGTTATCCATGTATATATTAAATAAACGAGGGGATAATACACCTCCTTGTTTAACACCATTGTAAACATGAAAAGCTTCAGAAATGACAGAGTCCCATCTGACACGAAATTCTTGGTTTCGGTACCAACATATTAAGATTCTAACTATATTCACAGGAACATTCCTGTCAAGTAACTTACGAAACAGAGTCCAATGATTGACTCTGTCAAACGCCTTTGTGGCATCTAAAAAGCACAAGAAAACTGGACTGTTATGACGTTTGTAAAAGTCTATGGTCTCTTTCAGAAGAAAAACACACATGTCTGTAGAATGGTGGGTCTTAAAACCAAATTGATGATCACTAGTATCAAGATATGTTTCACATCTGTGAAGTAACAAAAATTCATAAAGCTTAGAAATTGCAGTAGCAATAGCGATTGGGCGATAATTGCCAGTCAATGTAACATCGCCAGTTTTATCCTTGACAATGGGAATTAAGATTGTATCTAACATGCGAGATGGCAAATAACCATGAATATGAACACTTGTAAATAAAATTGACAGCAACAGGTGAAGACGTCTGTCGGCATTTTTCAAATGCTCAGCAGAAATACCATCGGGCCCTACTGCTTTTCCACAAGCTAGATTACTGACACACGTAACAATCTCGTCTGTCCTAACAATCATGTCATTGTTAATATCAACTCCTGAGATACCATTCATAACATAGGATTCACTACCTTTGTCGGTGACAGATGACATTAGGCCCGCAAAATGGTCGCGCCACATTTTAGCAATATTATTGTGGCCATAACATCCACAAACAGATGAAGACAGAGGAGCAGATTTCTTATTAATACTTACTCCTCTCCAAAACTGCTTTGTATTTCTATTTGAAAGGTGCTCAGCAAGGGCATCAGCCCGCATTTGCTAATCATTAATTTTACATTTGCATTTAGAAGATTAATTGTAGACGAAATTGATGGCAGATGACCTGTAGGAGCCAGAGGAAATTAAAAGCATAATTGTTCCTTGGAATCGAAACGTAGCGATTAAGCTGCTATAATTAATTGTATGCGACAGTCATCAGTGTCTGTAATTTTAAAAGTACGAAAAAATTCGATCCCTGACGTCCTGTCAAACATATCAAAGGAAAAGTACTATTTTTATCCTAATAAAGGTTATGTTAAATGTCAGATAAGTAATTGATAAGAAAACAATATGTAGACATTTTGTTAGGTGGAGTTCGGGCACTAGTCAATTTTTAACTCAGTTACCATTTTGAATTATTCAAAGAGGCTATTCCAGTTTCCTTGCAATGCTGTAGTCATGGAAACCTGAATAGAATAAACAGGGGGGAGGCTGGTGCTTTTCAAAAGCTTAATGCATGATAAATACCGACACCCATGATTGTTTGCACACAAAATTCTGACCCTCACCTTTTCCTTGAACAGCAATAAGTGACACGACTTCATGTCAAATGTTTCGCACATTCATTGGCGTACTTGCACACGAAAATATTAATATGGAAAATAAATGGTCATTCCACACTCCGTAAACAAAGTGTTGATTTGCCAGTTATTTGTCTGTTACATGAATCCATACGGATGATGATGGTAGTGGTGGCGGTGGTGATGATGATGATGATGATGATGATGATGATGATGACGACGACGACGACGACGACGACGATGATGATGATGATGATGATGATGATGATGGTGATGATGATAATCGTGGCTGTGGTGCTGATGATGATGATAACAATGATAATACAGTGACTCATGCTGCTGTGAAGGTGATGCGATGGCGGTGGTGATGTTTATGGAAGCGGTAGTGACGATAGAGTCTGATTTAGTAAATGTCATTTTATGCTACAAAGTATTCGAGAACTTCCCTGACATATCTTCAAATTTGAGCGACGACCAATTCTACCTGTACAGAAAACCATATGACCATAGGCTTTCAATATTCATTATACTAGCATCATTAATAAATTTCGTCAGCATTTTGACAACACTCGTAATCTCAGTATGATCAAAGCTTGGGTTAACTAGCGCCATGGTAACTCTTCACCAAGTTTCAAAATTCCTCCTGTCACTGTTGACTTCGCATCAATCTTTGCTCGATGAAAAGAAGTCTCCTTTTAATGATGAGCTTTCCTCGAAATTTCTGAAGATTGGCGCGCAGTGATTGTGTTACTAGTATTTTTAATATGTCACTAACAAATGGGGTCTTCCCTACTTGTTATAAAATGTGCCCGTGTTGTTCCCATTCACAAGGGTGGTTCGGAAAGCGATGTAAACAACTATAGGCCAATCTCCATTTTGCCCTTACTCTCTCAAATCCTGGAAAAGCATGTTTATATTACCTTTTTTAACTATTTGCACATGAATCATTTGATTGTTGAGTCCCAATCTGGCTTCAGAGAACATCACTCATGTCACACTGCTCTGATTAAACTGACGGATCACCTTCTTTCGAACATTGATTCTGGTCTCTTCAATGATTTATTGTTTTGGGATCTACGTAAGGCCTTAGATCTGGTTGACCATGATATTCTTATAGATAAACTTGCTATTTATGATGTTTCCGGGTCATCTCTCCGTTGGTTTCGCTCTTACCTGGTACACAGAACTCAGCTTGTTCAGTATCTTGGATGTGAGTCGGAGGTCTTGCCAATTATTGTTAGTGGCGTCCCTCAAGGGTCTATTCTCGGCCCTCTGCTTTTTTGATTTTCATCACCGACCTTCCCCTTTGCCTTAACACTGGTGAGTTAGATATGTTCGCTGACGACCAGACTTTGAGTGTTTCAGGTAATAGGTAGATGAAATTATTTCTCGTATGAAAGATAATGTTGTCCCAATCTCATCGTTGGTTTCTAATACGGTAATGCTATGATTGTCAACACGGAGAAAACTAAAAGTATGGTTATTGCTTCTTTCCAAAAATTAGACATGTTACAAACACTGAGGCCTCTATTTGTGTCACAATACAAGAAACAATTATCTCTAATGTCTCTTCTCACATCCCCTTAGGCGTTTCAATTGATTCAACTTTAAGTTGGGATGTTCACGTTGATAACCTGTGTAAGAAACTTTCTATCAGAATTGGTATCCTTCGCAAAGTACGTCCATTTGCCACTACGAGTACTCTTTTGGTTGTGTACAATGCACTGTTCCTTTCTTTGATTGATTATTGTTGCACTGTTCGGGGCAATACTTCGAAGTCAAATCTTCACCGTGTTTACAAACTCCAGAAGAGGGCTTGAAGAGTAATTTTAGGGGTTGACATGAGTGTTCCCTCACGCACTATCTTTTTAACTTTGCACTGGTTACCGATTGACCTACGTGTAGTCTATTTAACCGCGTTAATGACATTCAAATCACTGAATGGCCTCGCACCCCCTTATTTGACTGAAGTTTTTCATCGAATTTCATCAAACACCCGTAATGCCAGTCATGGAAATTTGTGTGTTCTAAAATTTAAGACTACCGCAGGTCAAAAGTCTTTCTCTTTCCGTGCTGCGAGTACTTGGAATACGATTCCCCCTGCGATTAGAAATAGCTCAACTTTACCCACTTTCAAAGTAAAGTTGCGAGATTATCTTATGACGAAGTTTACAAATGAGGGTTAAGATTTAGATTAATTTATTTTCTTTTGTTGCAATGAAGATGTTACTCATCCTTATTTTGAACACTTGCTGTATATACATGTACATTGTATTTGCTATATATACGCATGTACTTTTTTCGAGCTCTCAGAGGGCTCTGATGTAAATTACAATTAGATTTGTAACTCAGGTTACCCTCTTTAGATAAAGTCTAATAATAATAATAATAATAATAATAACAAGGCAGTATTGCTGAAGGCAATGAG
>LD368601.1:0-15616 GCA_001465055.1 Ptychodera flava
GTGTGTGTGTATGTATATATGTAAATAAATATATATATATATATATATACACATATACCTCTCCACATTCTGCCTGTCTATCTACCTACGGCCTACTATCTTCTATCTTCTAGTCTATCCTATCTATCTATCTCTCTCTCTAGCTAGCTATCTATCTATCTAGCTAGCTAGCTAGCTATTGTTCTATCTATTGTTCTATCTATCCATTTATTTTAACTACAAATGTACAGAAGAATTAGAGCAATTGTGTGCGTAGTATTTTACCGTATTTCTCAGGAACATTTCCATACATGTCATACTGCTTGTGACTTGCAACAAATATGGTGTTTCTGACTTTATGAATAAACATTTTCAGTAATACGACGATGGTGCCTAACTGACATCATCGGATAAATGGAGTGTCCACATGAGTAGTTACGTACCACCGCAGCCCTCTTCACACGGTTGCTGCAGGACCGTGAAATTGGCCTCGATCGTTCCGTTATCGATGTCATCTTTCAGACCTGATTGCTCGTAAATTTCTTCCGCTTTCAGTTCGGCAGCCTCGCTGGTTGCGTCATAGATAACATCGTAAGATACGGACACATTAGTCAGAGTGTCGTCACTTCTACGGAATCTTCCGGAAGGTCCATCAAACCTGAGGAAGAAGAGCAAAGTGCAATCAAGATATGTGAATAAGTTGATTTGGAAAGGAACATCAACGTTGGCGGCGCTATTGAGAGGTCGAATCAAGGGACAGCAGCTGACACATGTTAATTCATTTCGTTGACTTTTACTTCTTTTGGCTTGTTTTTGTATATCGCTTTGTTTTATTTTCACCTTTTTAGCAGCTGTACATCTATATCTTTCCATCCACTAAGAAGTGAATGCTGAGCTATTTATCAAATGCTGTATATTTACAGAGTGCTGCGCATGTGTAGACCGACATACATTCATTTTGACAGACTCAGTAAACTTACAATCATACTCAAGAATCTTGCGAACATTAGATAATCGAAAGTGTTCCATAGGTTAATTCCAGAAGTACACTAGGTTAATGAATAGAATGTAATGAACTGTAACAAATCCAACGAGATATTGTCAATCGATGGATTTCCAAAGCCGATTTTCATCAAATAGTTGTGCATTCTGGCTATTGGAATTGGAAACGGAATTTTGGAAATCAAAGAAATGACAGTTGAGGTCGACGTCTCACGTTTTAGTTTCTCTGTATCTTCTGATTGCACACATCTGGCAAAAACGAAAGCCTATCCTTTGTTGCGTGACTTTTATAGGTTTCAAAACAATAATATTGATCTTCAACGGAATAAACCAACCTTGAAATTTCTTGAAGTTATCATTTACATGACTTGTAAAAAGTGACAAAGCAAATATATGTTCATCCCCAATTTAAAATATTATAATATCCGTACATACCTAATTTGCGAAGCTTTGCAGCCGATAAAAGCCCTGGGGAAGAGTTTCCTGTAGTAGGGACAGAACTAAATATACGAGAGAAAGACAGCCAGACAAACAGAGAAAGAGACAGATAGACAGGCGGGAAGACAGACAGACAGATGGACAGACACAGACAGAGAGGCAAAGATGTAACGTTACAGGTTTCTGGTGAGCTGCAAACTTTGCTAAAAGCCTAGTCTCTTTCAATAGATTGTTTGTGAACGCTTCCTCAGATGTGCAGAATACAAGTCCAAAGGTCAAAGATCGCACATACTGCAAAATGCTTGAAAAGTGTTGTAATCCACGCGGTGGCAGTAAAATCAGCACACGTTTATGAAGTTATCGATAACAATCTGTTATGGCAAAGTGCCTATAAATTTGCCAGCCGGACATGCGGGTATTTGGTTTTCAAACTTAGATTTATCACATGCCTTTTTTGTTTTTCAATTACAAGAGCTTGTCCAATACATCAGAAGAAGCAGTGCATTCAATATAGTCACACATAAATATAATTCAATAAAGTCACATATAAGGAATCAATCTCACTTGCGTGAAGGGTGTAATAGTGTACCATGGCAATAGACTGGGGGCATATGTATGATTGACATTTCGAGCCAACAGGAATTTTGAATATAACACATGGTCCAGGTCTAGTCCATGATAGAGAACATCTAACGCGTTGCGTCGATTAAATTTATTGATTTGTTTAAGCCGTTGCCGCTGCCACGTCCATCTCCTGACAATCCCGACATGCTGTGGCACTGCACCCGCAAGAGATATTAGAATTTATACACATTTTGGGACTACTCAACGTTAAAACATGTAGCATACTCACTATTTCCTCGATGTCTTTTCTTATTTTTTCTTCCAAAACCCTTGCCAAGTATCTCAATATCAAGTAGTAAAGGAATTTCTTCCTCGGTGGACCAGCTTGACACAACGATAGGGAAACAGTACAATTAGTGTCACGCCAAGTATTACTAGGTGGTGAACTTGAAATTATCAAATAAGCAACATACGATAAAGACGGTGATTGTCTTTCTCGTTACCGTGACAAAAAGCGAGGAATTGTTTATTAAGAAGAGAAAGTTCATGTTTCTTTGTGTTTCTGTACAGTTGTAAGAGATTTGACTGATAACTGGCGACGGGACAAATTTTTCCCCCGAAAATCAGAGCCCTGCATGGTTGATATGGACCATGCGAGATTGTTTGCCAAGTCACCGTCAAAGCATCAAGAAACTCAGCAATTACTTTGTGACGAACAGTGTTTTCAACAGTACATGCTACAATGGAGCACGTTTGTATTGGTCTACATGACAATCACGACTTCGTTTCGGCGAAAACGTGTTGCAAGATTATTAGTTTTGTGACGTTGTCGAGTCCCCTTGAGGGCGTAACTTACGATAAAGAATGGAGTATAACTAACTTGTAGTAACTTCTAAAACGTAACGCTTCTTTTCTCCTATTATTGAATTGAAGAATTGTGACAAGAGGATAAATTCTGCACAAAAGGGAAAGTGTTTGAACTTTCGTTCATGAAATTGTATTCTTATACTGCTCATACCTGGGTAGTCCGGCTTTTCGTCTCCGGGTAGCGGACCAATCACATTTGGTACAGTCGTTCCACGCATGGTTGTAATTCTTTTGGTCGTCACTTGAGTCGTGCTTTCAAACACTGACGTTTTGTCTTGTTCTGTTGTCGTTGGAGTCACCGTCGTGGTTTCTTCATCCGTGGTCGTGATTACAGGCTCCGCTGTGGCAAGAGGTGTTTTCGTTGTTGGCGCCATCGTTGGGGTCGTTGTTGTAGTTAGGTCGGTGCTCTCGCCCGATGTGCTTGGCGTTGCTGTGGTCACAGGCCCAGTGCTGCTGTCGGCAGTTTGACGAGGAGACGTCGTTGCCACCGGTGAGGTCTCCCCCGTATCAGCTGTTGAACTACCGGTAGCGAGGGTGACGAACGTAGTCCATGACGATTTGGTAGAGGATGATGTTGTTGTCATCTTGGTCGTTTGATCAGTTTCTGTGTCCTCGGTAGTTGATGCCGCCGTTGTTGCCATGGTTACGGGAGTCGTCGATCTGACAGCTGTCGTTGCCGTGGTTACAGGAGAGAACGTGGAGAGAGTTATCCTGGTAATCGTTACGTCCGTTTCTGCATCGATCGTTGTTACTGGCAACGGTTGCGTACTCGTCGTCACTTCAGTCTCTGCAGATTCAGTTGTCGGGAGTACGGTTGTCCACGTGACTCCCCTTGGTGTTGTCTCTTCCGTTGAACTTCCTTGTGTAATTGTCGTCACTTTTGTCTCCGTAGGTTCGGTCATCGGGTGGCTTGTCGACCCAGTTACATCTGGCGTCGAATCTGTTTCTGTGTCTTTCGTAGTCGATTGTTGTGTACTCGTCATCACTTCTGTCCCAATAGGTTTAGTTGTTGGTCGACTGGTTGTCCTAGTGACATCGTGAGTCGAGTCTGTTTCTGTGTCTTCCGTAGTCGATTGTTGCGTACTCGTCATCACTTCTGTCCCGACAGGTTTAGTGGTTGGACGACTGGTTGTCTTGGTGACATCCGGTGTCGAGTCTGTTTCTGTGTCTTCCGTAGTCGATTGTTGCGTACTCGTCATCACTTCAGTCCCGACAGGTTTAGTGGTTGGACTACTGGTTGTTCTGGTGACATCAGGAGTCGAGTCTGTTTCAGTGTCTTCTGTTGGATATTCTTGAGTACTGGTCATGATTTCGGTGCCTGTAGGTTTGGTTGTCGGACGTATGGTTTGCCTTGTGACTCCCGGCGTCGAGTCAGTTTCTGTGCCTCCCGTAGGCATTTGTTGTGTTGTCGTCATCACTTCTGTACCAGTCGGTGGTGAGGGTGTTCTCGGTATGACGGGAGCTGATAGAACACCGGCCTCCCCGTTCTGTTTCGATTCTTTCTCACGGCCCCCGTTTTCTTCGCCGACCACGCTCTCTACCGCATCGACGCTACGTCTAATTCTTCTATGTGGTGTATGGTGAACTCGGTTGGCAAATTCTTTACGGAAAAAAGATAAGATACAAAATTACATGTAACACGAGGGGGTCGATGAAACAACTCGTACCATCATTTTCGGTGCTTACTAGCAGTCTCTGTTTCATTTGATTTGATTATTTGTCACAGTATCAATCAAGTCACATACTAACGATCACAGTGAACTTGATATATAAGCATCACTCTGTCAGGATAGGCCAATAAAATTACAAATATTTCCATTCTCATCCCATAAACATTCACTAACTTCCTTGAAGTTTGAGACCAGACTGGAAAATCCGTCGCTGAAAGGCGCTCTCTACGGGAACGTAGAAAGCGGCCTCGAGCGACGGATCTTTCAAATGAGTCCCTTTCAGAAAATTGCGCTGCTCCGACGAGCTACATTACGTTTTGCAAATTCTCATCGGGGTTCATTGAACGAAAAGCGGTGTAAAAGCCATGTTTTGTCCGAATTCCGTGTGTTGGCTTGAAAAGAAGTCTACGACTACGGGGAAGGGATGTCGAAAAAAAAGTTATTTCGAATAAAGTGCTCAATTGCCTTTCATGATCATGGAGTCGGGTCTTTTTTCTGCTCTAGTAACATGTTAACTGAATGTTACAGATAGAATTGAGAAAAATAATGACTAGTATGCGTTTAAAGATCATATAAGTCATGATATTGTAACATTTACCGGACATATAGGCATGTACGAATTACTTCTCCACAATGAAAACTGAGAAAGCTCTCGGATAAATTGGAAATAAAGAATCATGTTCTATCAATCACTTTCAAACCAGGTTCAACTTTCCGACACTGCTTCACGACTGCCAAAGGATTCCTTGCAATGCGGCAGATTTTCCCAAATACGCGGCTTTTCTGTAATGTTAGATTCCCGAACATTACGCCAAAAGACCAACGGTCATGGTCCATCATTGTCCCTCGCTATTATGGCACATAAGTCAAATTATAATGAGATTTATTTCAGTGTATTTGTGTTTCGTGAAAGCAACCGTAATGTTACAGCAGTTTTTATTATCAGCATACTTTTGTTTGGCATAACATTAAAATACTTGTAAATGACCAAAATTTTATGTTCAAACGGATTCAAAACTCTATCGCCAATAAACTGCTGTAACAAGAAGCCGGAACCTGTATGAACAATATCAACGGAAACCATCCTCCACGTATATCCATATACATTTGACAAACTTAGGACATACTTCGCTTACCAAACGATGATTACATTTTATCAACGACACACAGAAATGTTTGTATGTTCCCGATAGAGGAACACGTCTTTTAAAATTTAAAGAGTCAATAAATCACCCGGTAGCCCTCCTTGAAGTGAACAAAGTGTGTATTACAACTACGACGGCCACGGTGAGATAAATGAGGGCAGCAGTCTCATCAAGGAGCAAGCGGTGCAGCTCGCTCCAACTGGCATTGACAGTAAACTGTTGCTCTCATGGAGCGAGATATGTTATGAGAGATATATAAAAGTCTGCGGTGCGAGAATTCTAACCGTGCCCCGCTCTGCCACACCCTTTCGAAGTTCATGATACCCGTTGCTGATAAGTATCAGATCTCTCCGGCAAACCTGCAAAGGTTAAGTTCGGGCTTGTCAATATTTGTCATTGACCTACATTGGCCCGGTGATGTCGATTGGCAGAACCATAAACCACCAAACTCGGAGATAAGATAGCAACGAAAACGCGTTGCCTTTACTTCGCAATGGCCGCAAAACTGCATCGGCGTACTTTGTCGTCAAAATCGAGAACGCTAAAAACCTGGCCATTTACCTTGCATGGTTTTACCATGAATGTAATAACATGTATTATCAGAGACGAATAAGAAATCTGTGTTCATTGTCACAAACTTTTGGAGAAATTTTCTCAATCGTGAAAAATAAAAAGTGTGGTCTTAGCGCCTGACAAATGAAATCCGACAACCAAAACATATTTCGGCACTGTATAATTATTTTGAGCTATTTATAGTTTAATATATGATGTTGAATAAGATTTACATTCCTTTCATATTTGAGTGTTTTGATTTGAGAAACGAAGAATAATAAATTGCTATTGTCCCATTTGAGGTTGCATGTTAAGAGTTAGGCTGAGATTATTTATAAAGCTATGATTCATCTAAGGATAAACTTATCAATCATCATCTCAGAGAGAGAAATTTTCACCATTCTTGATGAGAAATCGCTGATTTAATCAATCGAATTAGCTGTCTCGTCATCGTCTTTATCGTCATCATCATCATCATCATCATCATCATCATCATCGTCGTCGTCGTCGTCATCGTCGTCATCATCGTCATCATCATCATCCCAGCAGCATGCTTGAGTCTCAATCTCGCCATTCTCTGAGAGCGAGTCCACAATCCCGGGATCTCGAACTTGCCATCCCCTCGGCAATCATCGTTAAACTGCAAAGTGCAAAATCAAGTTTACTCTCCCGATGGTTGCAGACACTATCGGGCAACTCAGCCACTGCAAACATGAAGTTCCTTGAGTTTGTCTCCAGAAACAGAGATCAGCCGCGTGTCCACGTATCGTCCGTTCTCTGTCCCTAAGTGTCATAAAAGTTCAGCTATTTGTTACAGCTGGCCGGATCAAACAGTAAAATACCCCATTTTTCATTGCAAACATATAGTGAAACCACAGTCACTCGTTGGCAGCAATGCCGCTCTGCACCTACGCGGCCAATAGACGTGTGTATTGACGTGTATTACAGTATACACACTATGGGCCGCGCAGGCGCAGAGTGGAATTGCTGCCAACAAGTGACTGTGACTAAAACACATCTCCAGACATTTAAGCTAAAATGATCTTCGATAACAGCGCAAGATGAAATGTAGCAAGTTGTTAGTTATGGTCGCCGAAGTGCCTTCAATATAGTTACTCGTGATTCACATCTCCCATCTATTGAACCGATGAGCAAAAACACGTTACTTCCCAGTCGTCCTGTTGTATTTGTGATGAGTTCAACATAATAAGCAGTGTGTGAAAGAGAGCCGTCATTATTTACTGCCTGGGGGGAGGTCGGAGGAATCTGAGGGAGTCACTCAAAAATTTAAAGTTATAAGGAAGGATTTTTAAAATGTGGAGAGAAAGAAGGGGGGCTACTAAATTTTGGTGAAATATAAATTGAAACACCTCTCAGATTGCACCATTTCACACATCAATTTCTCAAAATTTTCCATGCGAGAGAGGGGCATCCTCCTCTTGTGCTCTCCTCCTTTTGACGTCCTAAAAGTTTTACTTAGTAAATAAACAAACAAACAGAAAACGCCGTTCAGATTGCACCAGACTGCACGATTGCACACATCAATTTCTCAAATTTTATCAAGCAAGAGAGGGGACACCACCTCTGGCACTTCCCACCCAGTCTCTCGTGTGTTCTCCCCCGTTACTTTCAAATTGAGCCCAGTCAGATATCCTAGTGAAAATCTTGTCATGGTACCCATCCAAATTAAACAATACTGTATGGTTGGATACTGGTTATAGCGTGAGTTTTTATATGTCATGCTGTTGTGACTTTGTTGGTTTCACCTTTTTCAACCGTCATGAGAAAACCGATGATAATCTCGCAGGATATTCCAGAATTGCTGTATTTTTGTAAATTTACAAATGCATGTGTTGATATGTAACTTTTCTGAGTGTGTGTGTGGGGGGGGGGGGTTCAGTCAAAATTTCTGTGTTAGAGTCGGGGCTACTCAAACTCACCATGGTTGGCAGGGGGTTAGTCGAAATTTTAGTTTGACATGAAATTACTCTGATTCCTCCATGGCAGTAAATAATGATGGCTCCATAAGGAAGATCTCTCAAGGCAGAAAGCGCAATGGGGACAGATATTCAGACTCTCAATTTTCTTCAATTCTTTTCTGGTCTTCCACTTGTGGGGGCTAATTTTGAAGCTCCGGAGACACCATCTTAGTTTTTCGAAAATCCAAAATTTATTTTCCCCCATAGAGTTAACACAGGGATGGCGGCCATTTTGAATTTCAAATATCGCCAAATGTCGGGTAATTTGATTCGCTAGTTCCGATCTTTGTTGGATGACCCCCGATTTTTATTGCTGCTTTGGTAAGAGAATGGTTGAAAGTTTCATATAGGAATGTTTTAGCAAAAATTTTAAGTCTTCCACTTTCGAGGCGCATAATACCTTTAAGCTGAAAAAATAGTTAGCAGGATTTACTGCCCAATCTGTTGAAGCTATTCGACTCAGATTTCATTTGCGGTGCTTACAAACTATATGAGGATGACAAATTGAAGAAAACCTGCACTATGCAGTGTTTAAACAAGCCTGAAAATACTCCAGTATCGATGCAACAACAGCACGTAATGGGACCGTTAGCTGCAAGATGGTAACCTCTGAGACCGCTGAGGCACAGATTGCCACGCCCGCAACGGTGGTATGTTATGTGAAAACATTTGCCCATATTTCAAATCAACTCTTTATTACAGGCTAGTGCAATAAATAGATAAATTTAAAAGCGGGACTTTGTTCGGCCCTATACGACAACGCCTCGTTACTATTTTTTGTCACATTTATGTATTTCTACCTTGTCAAGTAGCTGAAATAGCGGAGTATACTCTTTTCATTCTACGATACCTTGACTTAAAAATTTTGCGAGTCTGTTAGGTAATCTTATACATTTTCTCAGTGTCTTCTGTTTGATTACTTGCCATGCTTTATTTCTTGGACTTGTCTTGCAAGACGTACATCTACGCCGAAATAATATTTCAAGACTCTTTTCATTTCCCTGAGGGCATCAGACCAAACAAATCGTTCAATCAAAAAGAGAAACGTTTGTACAAAAAAAGCAAATTGTTAGATCTTGATGCTGTACATTTTAAAATAGTAAACAAAATCACGGAATTCCATTTACTATCCATGTTCAAATGTTCAGGGTCAAGGTTCCATACTTGGAATGACTCCTAAAGTGGGTCATTTTCGTGTTTTAACATTTTGCTCATATATCTAAACTTACTTATGGAATGATATAGTTAAAATTTACTAGACTAGTAGAAATCTCTAACTCCCTCCCTCCCTCCTCTCTCTCTCTCTCTCTCTCTCTCTCTCTCTCTCTCTCTCTCATATATGTACCTTTCATGTTACTCGTTTGAGTCCCTCAATTGAATGTAGAACGCTTGGAACGAGTAGAAAACACCAAACCACAAACACAATATCATAATTGATATTAACAACAGAGAAGACGATACCATCGACGGCTGACTCACAGAGAAGGGCAAACATCATAGACGGAATGAGCAGAAGATATGACAACCACCAAGGTCAGAGTCAATAGGCCAACAGAGAACAAATACAGAAATTGGAAGTTTTCGAGGCGTTTTCGATTCTTCGTAAGCCTTGCGTCGCTGATGTTGGAATTTTCGAGGGGTTTACCGAAAGCGCTGTCTTTTGTCACCCGCCGATTGGCAGCAATTGAAAAAATATTCTGAACTTGCGTATTCATTGTGTACATTAAATCGTGCACTACTTACTGTGAACTGTCAAGGTCGTGAAGACAACGGTACATAGAACGACAAGCAGCAACAGGTAGTTCAGCGTAACTTGACCGTTCTTCATCCTCTCTGGACGGGTAATATTTTCGTTTGACGATGTGCGCATTTTCTGCTCGGGAAAAATATCCACACTCAATCCTCAGGCCACAGATTCTCGACCGTCCCAACACCGTTTATGACTGACATCGACTGGCACCTCCAAATTCTCTCCACGCGCGTGAACTGGGCGGGGACTTAACCGGCTGTTAAACTTATGGAAAGTTTTGCAAGCCTCCGGTCTTGCGCAGAAGAACGTGGCAACGTCAACAGTCTTACAATTCAAACTAGCTGATTGCCATTGCAAACACTGTATCACCTGATAGCAATCGACGAATACTCGCATAGGCGTGTCATAGATTACTGACATTTTACGGCTTTTAAGATCCGTGAAGGCCAATGTTGAATATTTTCTTGCAAGGAATTGCCACAGGGGAAAATATACTCCTTCTTTGCTATACAAGATAAGCCTAGCAAATAGAAACTTAATCATTATTTATTCAAGGCACGCCGTTCAGCGATAAGAATTTCTAGAAATTTGTTCGACTGAGTTCGGAGTAATTTTGGTATTAATGATCTGAAAGACACGACTTTTGTAACTGTTTACTCTTCCGTCAGATTCCTACTAATTTTGACATCCATTCTTGTATGACTCACTATACAAAGTATTTCGACACATTTTGTAGGCTGACGTCGTCTTGAGTATAGTTTTATTCCATTTTGCATGGTAATAAGAATGCTGATAACCACTGTACTGATGAAGATGAGGATCGCGATAATCATCACCATCGGCGCCAACATCGTGTGTTCGAAATTTCCTCAGCTTTAACCGGCTAATATCAAAAATAACATTCAGTAATTTATTGTGTGATTCATACATAGCCTTGGAAGACATTAGGAGGGGATAGGATAATCTGTGAAATTACGTACAGTCACCGTATTTGCACGAAATTTTCTACGAACCGATCGAGGACATGTCCACAGGCGAATTGCTTCGTCGAAATCAATCTGATTAAAATCAGTAGAGTAGGGCGACGTCTATTTATGCGGTATTCTCTTGCTGTCGCCTGGTAGTGAGAGGCGACAGCAAGAGAATACCGTGTACGCTAAGTAGACGCCGCCCTACGTCGTAGACGTCGCCCTACTCTAACATCTGATTGCGTCGAAATATGCATGACGGGCCAATCTCCACGACGCAGCCGTTGGTGTCAAGAAATCTATCGCGGACATTTCATCCTATCTTTGGATTACGAGAAAGGAAACAAATATGCCGCTAGCTGGATATGCAATTTTCAAACATACATTTACCGTAGAATTCTCGCTTGGGCAGGTGACAATTTCCAACATGCACATTACCATGCTTTGCCATCGTAACTTAATTTCATTTCAGTACAAGTCTGATTGTCTGATGATTTTAATTTTCCCCGGTTGTCGCCGGCCCCTTCAAGTAGGTTGAATATCGAATTCCTTACATTTCGGTAGTTAAGAAACACTGCGCAAGAATTGCCATCAGATAATCTACCCGGTTACGTCTAAAAGGGCTTATGTCAGTCTTTTGTTGCTTAGTTCATATTGCGTTCTTCAGTATATTGGGTGCGGTCGTGGTCATAAACTATCTGACACACCCGTTCTTAATAATGTGTTGGAGTGTTTACATAATTACATTTTGTCTCATCAACACCTAATAGATGAAATAGTGCCTTTCAAAGTAAAAAACAGACGAATTATAGCCATGTTTTTGGGACTCTTCATGTGTTTTACACTGGTTTTACAACACATGAACGTTGCGTGATTTCGAACCCGCACGTCCCACAACTAGACAGCCATAATTGTACTGCCAGGATTTCCGATCCCAAAGCGTAACACATCACAACTTCTAACGTAAGCTTATTCAAGGCCGAGCATACAGCTCGATATATAAAGATGGCATCAACAGTTACACAAGATCAGAGTTCCGTGACCCGTTTGCATCGTGTCACATCCTGGTTTCTATAGGCATGTAGTCTTTCAAAAAGCACCCTAAAGGTGTGCTCTGCGGACAGTTCGAAAGCACAAAATATATTTACGATTTTGCATAAAAACAAAGGTTGGTTCAGAAGTCTACTTTTTTTGCCAAAAGACTGGCGTAAAACTCTCAATTTTCTATAAAATGGTAGGTCAAAATCGTGCTTGAGGCAAAATGTCGGAACAAGAGTCTACATTTTATCAACATATATTCTGTCAAAAATCTACATGAAGCGAAAGGGGAGGCGGGGCGTCAGCGGCTGTACCATGGGGGCCTCAGGCTCCGATGATGATGATGATGATGATTAAACATTTAAAAATGAAGAAAAATAAAAATATGTTTGGACAAAGTAAAGTTGTTGTTGTTGTTGTTGTTATTGTTGTTGTTGTTGTTGTAGTTGATAGTATTTGCAGAAAAGGACAAATTATGCGCTGCAAAATTCAATACAGCCTCACTGTGCACATGGAGGTAAGCTACCTCCATGCTTGCTGCGAAAACGAGCCCTGCCACTCCTTGACATGTTCTTTCGGAGTGGGGCCACTCCAATGACCAAGCTACCCGAGTGGCAAAGGCTACGGATTCGCAGCAACCTCCATGCTATACACATGCGCTGCAAAATTCAATACAGCCTAACTTTTGCAGCGCATCTATTAGGTCATCTCAACTTGAAAGAAATCTATTAGATCAACTTCAGGCCAATCAGGCCACTGACGACCAACGTCTCGAAAAATACTTCATCGGTTTCTGAAAAGAAGGTTTCGGTTTGATTGGTACCTGCGATATTGCGGCGAAGTTGACACGAATCATTGACCAATATCCGCCTTGGAGACACACGTCAGTGCTTGGTTTGGGTGATGATGTTTACACAAGGTGTACGCAATAATTTTTCAGGCAATTTACGTAATCATTCATACGAAAGCAAAGAACATTTCTTTGTAACACTCGGCTCAGGGTAGACTTGGTTCAAGTCGGTGAATTTAAAAAAAATAAAATCATTTATAATAGTTTCTCTTGTTTCTCTCCTATTTCGTACAAACCTATCCGGAATTTGGCAGCTCACGCCAGGTCTTCCCAGCGATTGAATGCGTCACGTTTGAGTCTGCGCAGTAGTGAGTTAGTTTCTGCCGGATTCACCTGTGATTCCGGATGAAACTCCGCTGTATAGCGATCACTCCACTTATCGCGTTCACCCTACTCATCGCGTCCACTCACGCGCGCATTTCACATGAAAGCAGAATACAAATCATTGCGTTCACTCCACTCAAACATTCACAAATCACAGACTTGAACCAAGTCTCGGCTCAGGGATAAGGGAGGGTGTTCGACACTGGTGTTTTACCGAGTTCGCGAGTTCATTGAGTCGGCCCATCTGTCTCCTTTTGACTAAGACAATTTTTCACTCCTCTAGTCATATGACAGGTTCATATCATAACACATGACACACTTCGCGCTTTACTCTTATCTCTGTGACAGTGAGATACACCATATGTGCAATAGTTAGAGAAAAGTTTGAATGCGCCTCGGAGAACGATACACTCTCTCAATTTTTTTAAATACTCTTCTGGTCTACCGTTTGCGGGACTCATTTTAAAGCTCTCTAAATAAACAAAAATATATTGTCGTCTGAGGTTTTGAAAATATTACAAATTTTTCCCCACGGGGTAATAAATATTAGGTGATTTGTTTCTCTCGTACTAAAATTTGCAGGATGACCCTGATTTTGTTTCGTGATTGCGAAAGAAAATGGTTGAAAGTTTCGTTTAGGAAAGTTTGAGCAAAAGATTAGATAAAGTTGTTCACTTTCGAGGCGCATACTACGTTAACGGGTCAAACCAGACTGGACACAGTGGGCAATGGCCCGTATATACAAGACTCGCCCGCGCCCGTCTGACTTATTAAGTGACCAGTAGGTTTGGCAAGAAGGAAACAGCTGAACTCCAATGACGCACAGATTTGACCTTGTTCATATTCAATTCATATTCATAATTTACTGTAATATTTTTCTTGATAAACTCTCATGGGACGAAATACATCTTATTGACCTGTGTGTTTTATGATGTCATCAAGATATCTGTAAGATATCAATTTCAAATACTTTTGTATCTCATTGAAATTTCCCCGAAAAAATTAAGTATCTTTATATCCGGTTCTTGATATCCAGTTCTTGATATCCGGTTTTAACCTTTTTCAGAGACGACAGCTTTAGTTTTAAGGGCATAAACTGACGTCATCATTTGTAATGTTCAGTTACAGCACAAACTTCGAAACGCACGGGATGTGTGTTCTGTTATTGCCAGTTCAAGTAGGTTATCAGTGCATGCACTGATAACAAATCATATTGCAGGCCTGTTCAGTGAACAACGCGGGGTGGAACGGACGGAAAAGTACTGGCTAAATTATGACTTTGCTCCTTCACTGTCAATATTAACTGATCCTAGCGAGCCTGGGAGGGGAGATTTAAGTCTGCGTGCAGACTTTTGTTATTTCTGACTGTGTCTCTTTGCCTCAGGGACTGATGCTTTGACTTTCAAAACTTCAATACGTTGCTGGTTAGATCGAAAGATCCGTCGTTCGAGGGCGCTCTCGGGGAACCGAGAGAGCGCCCTCGATGTCTGTAAAATGAAAGTCTGTTTTGCAAAGTGTACTAATTATTATGAAATCTGCAGTTCATTTGAAAAGCATGAAAAGTTCCTGATACTCTTCTGTTTTCTCTTTGAGAATTAAGTATTAGAAAGCAACATGCACTAATATTTCACAATCATATTTTACCTACAACAGTTCAGGGCATCTGGTTATGCATAAAAATACATTCACAGCTCATTCAAAATACTGTATTCAAACTGGAGAATTGACACTTTTACAGAAAGAGTAAGAAGTCTAAGGCCACTTATATGGCGAAATGACTAGCAAAACAGCCAGTCATAAACAGTTTGGTGATTAACTTTGCTGATAGCATGGCCATTGTAAAACTGGACATTGGGCTCCCCTGTTGTTACCGAGGGTTGTAAATGAGAGTTTATAATTGGCACCCTGTGTTCAAGATTGAGATAACATTAAGCATATACAACTGTCAAGATAACTTAAATGTCATATCTACACAATACCCAAAAGAAAACATTAGTGTTATTGTAACTTACAGAATACTGTCTGTAGACCAAAAAATTTTTTCTAGTATAATTATAGTTTTCGCCTTGTCACAGTGTCTCTTTAGGTTTACGAAAAACAGTGCAGCTGATTTCAATTCCCCAAAACACACTCTCTGCATGGTACATGTTTGTATGACACTAACAGCAGTGATCCCATACAAAAGGGATTGCTTCAATAAACTAATTATTGAGTGTATGGGAAGTGGTATCTTGTATTTTACATCACAACAGGGGATCGAGCTCCGACATCCAGTTTCACAGTGCCCATGCTATCAGCGAAATAAATCACCAAACTGTTTACAATTTCATCAAATGACTGGCTGTTTTGCTGGTCAATTTGCAATATGAGTGGCCTTAAACTTCTTACTCTCTCAGTAAGTCCCTATTTTACAACTGACATGACAACAATTTCATGTCAAACTCAGAATGACTGAATGCTTACAATATACCCCATATAAATATATATATA
>LD368609.1:0-10668 GCA_001465055.1 Ptychodera flava
TATATATATATATGCATGCTGAATTGATGAACGAAAAACTTTTAACATTGGAAACTCAGTAGATCTTCGATCGGATTCGAACTCACAACGTACGGCACCCAGTCACCTTGCGCAGACATCGTAGTCAAATCCACTCGGCCAAATCCCCATCCTTATAACAAAAGAGTGGTTTGATAGCCAAGTTAGGTTGTTACTATTTTTCTGACTGCTCCTTCTCTACACGTGGTAGAGTTCATGAAGAACTCGCAAATCAATGAAATGAGAAACAGAGAACGACGGACCAGAATTATAGAAATATTATATCAACAAGGAGACAACAGACAAAGCATGTTAAGACAAAAAGAGATTTGTTTCTGGTCATTGACAATCGACAATAGTGATGCGGCTCCACATTGTTAGAGGTTTTTTAAATATTTTTCCAAACCATTTACTATGAAAGTGTTACTAGAATAGTTATTGCACTTTTCCATTGTCTACAAAGTGCTGCAACTTCGTCTGGGTAATTAAGGTCATGAATCAGAAATACTTGATAACGGTAAGTTATATCTTATGTGTCCTGTCAGACATATTTGTGGTGTTTCTTTCGGATGTCCTTGTGTGTTCTTCAAGTAAAACAGAGTAATATGAGATTTTTACGATTGCCGATAAAAATCCCGATAATTTGTATATATTTGCATTTATTTGCATTTTCTTTACAAGACTGACATCATGTAAGTAGAAAGGATATAACATGACTGTACAATACCTAAACATATCATAACCATGGGCTATTGAACCAATAGGCCTTACTTTTAGGGCAGTAAACAAGTGAATACTCTCCTGTACAATTAGCACTTTATTGTAAATTACATCGTTTCAAAAGTAATTACTTCTGCAATATCTAAATCAAAGTTTCCATATTCCTTTACTATATTTTCACTGCTTTTTGATCATAATTGATTTCCCTTATATCTGTGCGCACTTAGTTGCATTATTTTCCATCTATCACAGGCTTGATTTTTTTCAAAGCCGACATCGAGTCGAAAGAATTTTACATTCAAAGATTTTGAAAACATCGATAAAGCAGAGCAATTTGAAGTACAAATACATTGTAAATAGCTTTAACAAATGTTTCTTTCAAGTCAACCTTCCAGAAAAAGACAGAGCGATATGTTTAAAGTTGTTCGTCATTTTCATTCCGTATCTGACAAAGGCACATTCTTCGCCATTTTGGAAGCAGTCGGGTCACGACCGAGATATCATAACAAACTTGAGATAGACTTAATATACCAGCTATCGAGTTCGCTACCGCCAAGTACAGTATTCCTTTCAGCTAAACGAAAAGCAGTTAACGTGGGAGAAAGAACAATAAAGCTATTTTCTCAAAACGTTCTGAACAACCAGAAGTTTCAGTGACTATCTTGAAAAGCAGAGGTTGAATAAGAATTTCCCGAGACTCTCTTCTCCGGGCGGACTTTTACGGCCCCCGCCAAGCAGACAGGCTGAGTCATCGAAAACAGGGCATATGCCGCATGTTTAGCAATGGCTATGAAAATAAGTAATTTTGGAAAAGGGTAAAAGGGAATCTGGTGAACCTTTGAACCTTTGACGATGCAAACAGAAAAATAGAGTTGATACGGGGGTTTCGAAATGACTAGCTTGCATTGTTTTAAATGCCGAAATACTTCCTTTTATTGGGAAACATGAACTCCAACTCCTAAGCGATCGCCATGTAAATAAGGATCTTTGAATGTCAGTGGCCTTAGAAAGCTCCATTGACAAGATAACATAAGCATACAGTACTGTGCTTACGATGCAATTACTGTATATGAAACAGTTTTGTACACTTCTTGCAATGTTTTAAATTTCGCGACGACAAATGTGTTTTCCCGTGTTTCATATGATTTACTATTAACTATTTAATTTAGGTATGAAGCAAGGGTTCGATGCAGCTGTGAAGGTCACATCAGCAAAATTAAAGAAACGGACTGTAAAAACTGGATAGGTGAGATAAAGTAAGTATAGCAGAATGGTGCTGAGTAGTGCTGATCGTAAATTACAGTACATACAGCCGTTTTGTACATTTAATTGCATCGGTTTACATGTCGAGAATTGCTTTTCTCCTTTCATTCGTGATTTACCATTTTGACAGACAAGAAGCAAGTGGCCGATATAGCTTTGAAGGACACGGGAGCAATATCAAAGATGGGGACTGTGAAAAATGTATTTGCGATGACGATTACGTTTACCACGATGTTATAGTAGATCCACCGTACCAAACAAAAGAGGATAGTGAATCAGTGAAAAACAATAATCACCGTGACAACGTCGAGCGAGAGAGAAAATACACGGGACCTGATAAAATTCAGTGTACAGTGATGCCATTCGTGATGGATATGAAACCACTGAAGACATGGTTTAGTAAGTAGCAACGTTTGCCGTTGGAGTTCCTAAGACGAATTAGAAACTTCAAATGTTAGGCATTTGTCAACTTTAGCAGGCCAATTATTCATGCTAAAGACGAGGTTGTAAAACTACATGTAGGTTAAATGATGACATCGTTGTCTCCTCGTCCGCAAGCATTTATCATGCTACCACCAAAGAGAAAAGAATGAATCACAAACTGGTCATTTGTACACGATCAAGATCCCTGATGCCACTGTATTTAACATCTTACACACATAACCGATCCACGAGTTTCATCACGTTTTCTGCCACGACATATTAGTTTCCATGTCATTGAAGGCGATTATTATAGGTAACAATGTAACCCATTATCATCTCACTACAGACGTATCACGTATGTATAAGATACGAGGAGTCTTTGGCAACCTGTTCAAAAGCATGCCAAAATTAGGAGTAAGTGCGTCATATTCCTTAAATATATCCATATTTGAATGATATTATATATCATGAAACTTTATTCTGTAAATTTTATGAATGTATTAATGCTGAAGAAAGCTGTTCATCATTTAGGCGTTGTCTCAAAAGAGGAACTGTTATTATTTTAAACTACGACATCGACGTTCTTTACAAACCTGTCAGCTTTATATCACAGTTTAAATCAGAGTTTGTCATTTGGTCTCGTTTCAAGCGTTGCAAAATTATGTTCTCGCTGATGTACATGTCAGATCATTCAACTGTGATCGAGCAAACTTGCTTACTAAGGAATTCTCCAACGAGTGATGGCCAAATTTTCTCCGCTATCCCAATAGTAAGGCAAAAGAGTTACATATTCACTCTTTCTATGCAGGTGGTGGCATTTGTACTTGTGGTTGTCGTCTTCTTATGGCTATTCCCACTGTACATCCAGAATGCTGTCTTCAAGTGCATCGCCATTCAATCGTCCAAAGGGGTTGCCATGCTGGTCCAGTTAGTAATCATAACCTTAATGGTAATCTGCAGTGCTTCCATTGCCACTATGATGTGCATACTTTACAGTCGGACCGACAGGGAATACCGAAATGTGAGGGCGTTGTTCCTTGTTGTGGCTTCACTCCTGTTCCTTTTTCTGCCACTGTTTGGGAAAGAGGTACGCTCATTTTAATGATTCTCCGCTCAAGATCTTTTACGCATAAATTCCGTTTTATTGTCCTATCAAGTTTTATACGTATTTGTTGTTGGCCGATCTTTTTACTTTACCCGTCATACTTAAATGAATATTCCTGAAACTTTGTATAACTTTTGAAATAGTGAATTTTTAGTCCCATTTATGTGCAGGTAAGCTCTGAATGATGTATTATAAAGCAAGTCATTGCATACTGCTACTGCGCATTTGCAAGAGTAGAACTGTTCTAACGGGCATGGGCAACATTAAGGTAGTACGAGTGTCAAAATGCAAATTTAATTTATAGCATTTGCTCAACTTTCCTCACGGAAAAAGTTTCAACCATTGTTTTTCAAAGTCAAGACCTCGGTACAAATTTTGGTGCAATAAGAACGAGTAACGTAACGTCTACCAATACTTTACAATCAAAATGACCGTCATCCATACTTTATACACATGGGGCAAAATTCAATTTTTGTAAAAAGTGGACGGTGAAGGCACCAAACGGTTGACCAGAAATTTATCGTACAAATTCAAGAGTGTGAATACCTGTCCCCGTGGCGCATACCACCTAAACAGGGGAGATTTAGGACTATTTTGAGTTATTGTTTTTGGATTTGGAGAGCGCTATTTTATTTCATGATTTTCATTCCATTTGCATAAATCAATGAGAAATCGCCACTCTTTAGGTACTGACGAATAGATTTACTGACGTTTGAAAACACTTCACTGGTATTTAAATGCAAGAGCAATGGAACTGATTTGTGAAAACTTTTGAAATTAAAAAAAATAAAAGGAAAAAATTCATTTTAAAATGTAAAAGTTAAGAATGACGAGACCTATATAAAAAGATAAAAAGGCAAGCAAGCTCTTTTAAGTGGAATTATAGATTGTGAAATAAACACCATAATGTTTAGACAACAAATTGACAATTTTGACATGCACTGTAAATTACATTCATCTTCTGACAGGTCAAAAAAGCATATATAGTTAAATTATATAACTTGTCAATTTATAAAAAAGAATCCTGCAAAGAAACCAAAAAATGCAAATAAAAAAATAAATAACTACTTACTCGATGATAGGAGGTCAAATGCAAGCAAGGGTCGGGGTTCAGCGTTTTCATGGAACAAGTTTTTTAAAAGCGATGGCTAACTTTTTCTGCCCTTGCCCTTGACAAATGCAAAATGTTTTGCTGCCACAGTCTACCGACATTTAGTGTTATAAGAAAGCTGAAAGACAACTGTGCAAATCAAGCTCAAATCCCTCACTCGTTTTCTTCGATTGTTAACTGTTTGCATTCTCTAGTTTTGTTAATTTTAGATGTTATTTCATTTTCGATCAGTATTTCAGGTAATCAAGTGTTTCGAAAATGCTTCCATGATATGTCTACAAATCACACCAATATTAATTGATAATATTTCTCTCATTTCCTACAGATCAATAGAATCATGGAAGATTGCCTCCCGGTGACGAATACACTAAACAACCAAACACAGACTTGATTTTGAAATCATGGAGACGATTTATTGCAGTTTAGAATTGAAATCAAGTGGACGTGAAAGGAAAGCTTAGCTTTTAGATTAATTATATGGTATATACATATAAAGCCAAATATGACTTTCACTTCCATTATCTTGATATCTTTCCAAGTGAAATGGGATATGGCAGTCTGTGCTGATTCGATGTGATGACATTCTGACGCAAAATGAGGTAACGCTGTAATAATGTGGAATTTAGTCCACGTCACATGCAGACGTGTTTTAAACTTTTAACGGTTTGTGACATTGTACAAACTTACGAATACACAATACGGCTGTATTCTTCATATATATATATATATATATATATATATATATATATATATATATATATATATATATATATATATATATATATCGAAGTATACAGATGTCCTCGAGGGAAATTACAGTCCTCAATGCAAAAAGCAGAGCGTTATAAATAAACAGATTACTTCAAGTACAAAGTAATGAAATCTATTACTTAAGTTTCATGCATCTTGCAATCCTCAGATAGAGTGAAAGGATTTCTAGCTCGACACTCTTACATATATGATTGGGACGAACCATTCTATTTGTAGGTAGTGTTAAAATTCGACAAATAATATTTGTTTTGGTGGCGACATTTTGAAACCAACTCAGAGCGTTTGTTTAACAGTGTAGATTTGTCAGCATTGATAATGTGCAGCTTTTCTGATATACAAAGTTTACATCGCTTGTTCATGTTAGAGTAGCTCAATGCTTTATCAATGATTGACCATGAAATGTCAAAGTCTTGTCCCTTATTTCTTAAGTTCCATACATATTTTGATAACTCGGTGTCGTTTTTGTATCTCTCGTTGCGGAACGACTTTATGTGACTAGTGTAGCGCGTCTTGAAGGTGTTATCCGTGAGGCCGATATAAACCCTCTCTCCGTTGCCCTCCGTTGATACGTTGGCCTTGTACACCACGCCTTTGACTTGACAGTTACCCTTCAAGGGGCATGCCGACTTAACCCTGCAATTGCAATCAGCTGGTTAGTCCTGACGCTGTTCTCCGGAGATTACCCTCTTATTGTGCGATTTGATTATACTTGCCATATTCCTCATACAGCTATAACTCACTTTAATTGTGTTTCTGTTGAAGATCTTGTGAAGTTTAGACCCCTTTGGAAGATATTTATCGACAAGTTGGAGAAATGTCCTGCCGATGTTTGTTTCCACGTTCTTGCTGAAAGGGGGGTTGAACCACGTGATATGACGCTTCCTGTTATTGCTTCTCCTCGCTGATTGGTTGGTCTTGGTGAATTCAATTTGTTCGGTGTAGCCGCTTGCCTTTAGCGCTGTATTGTATCGCCCTTGATATTTATCAAAGATGCCCTTATCACTAGATATTGTTGAGATGCGTTTGCTTATTACGTCAGGTATGTGATTAATAATGGTTGGCGGGTGATTAGATTGCTAATGGACATAAATTGTTTGGTCGTTCGGTTTACGATACGGGTTCAAATTAAATGTCACATCCAAGAAGTTTGTAATCTTCTGGTTTGTCTCGATCGTGATTTTCAGGCCAATGTCACGAAATATCTTTGTGATTTCCTTTCTGATCTTATCCGCCTTGCTGGCCGTGATATTTTTGAGTACACCAAGCCCGTCATCCCGGTATAAGCCGATATGATTCTTATCATACTTTTTGGCGAGTGTGTTAAGTATATACAGACCAACCAGCTCGCATATTTCAGCACCATCGAAGCTGCCCATCGCCACATCGAATAAATCCTCATCTCTCTTTTAATCCAGGGTGTTATGTTGTCAGAAAGGAGGGTCTTTCTCGAGTGCATTATGATATCAACCACTTCATCAGAAATTGAAGTATATTCTCTCGCAAAATCAAGTGATTTACGCAAGAGATCTTCTGAGATAGATGGATAGAAATTGACAATGTCAAATGTAATGAATCTACATTTTGATTTACCTCGTATCCCCTTGAACCAGTCAATGACAGCTGATATATATATATATATATATATATATATATATATATATATATATATATATATATATATATATATATATATATATATATATATATAAAAGGGTTGCTGGAGAATTAATTTTACAATTTCATCTCTACAACGTTGTTCGCGAGACTCACTCATCAGGAGACTAGACTGGAGTGAATCTACATGGGCTAAATATCGCTGGTTACACAGGTGGTGGAATTTGGTAGAGATGAAATTGTAAAATCAATTCTCCAGCAACCCTTATATATCTTGCTCTACTTTTGTATTGAGCACTTTGTATCGGACAAGTCGAACCGCATACTTCGTATATATATATATATATATATATATATATATATATATATATATATATATATATATATATATATATATATATATCACGCACACGTGGGTTCAAGTCCTACATGGGTCACTTTTTAAAGCCCCAAAGTTTGCAGTGTACAGACTATCAGATGCAGTTGTGTGGTTTTTTCTCATTCGTACAAGTACGAAGTAATGATATCCTTTACTTAAGCTTCATGCATCCTGCAATCCTCAGACAAAAGTGAAAGGATTCTTTGCACGACACTCTTATTTATATGATTTATATGATTTGGACGTACCATTCTATATGTAGGTGGTGTCAAACTTTGATAAATGATATTTGATTTGGTGGCGACATTTTGAAACCAACTAAGAGCGTTTGTTTAAGGTAGTATGCACCTCGAAAGTGAAAGGCAAGCTTTTGTTCAGACTTTCCTGTAGGAATCTTTCAACAATTCTCTTTCAAAATCAAGAATAAAAATCGGGGGTCAACGTGCAATTTTTTTTTGTAGTAGAGAAACAAATAACTCAAGATTTACCGATATTTTAAATTCAAAGTTGCCGCCACCCCTGTGTTAACTCCATAGAGAAAAATACCATTTTGGAATTTCAGGTAAAACTAAGCCGGTTAAACGTTTTCTTACACCAAGAGCTTTAAAATGAACCCCCACAAGTAGTATATCAGAAAACAATTGTAAAAGTTTGAGAGTCCGAATATCTGTCCTCGAGGCGCATTCTACCTTAACAGCGTAGATTTGTCAGCATTGATAATGTGCAGCTTTTCTGATATACAAAGATTACATTGTTTTGTCAATAATTGACCAAAAAATGTCAAAGACTTGGTCCTTACTTTTTAAGTTCCATACAAACTCTGTTCTGTTTTTGTATTTCTCGTAACGCGTATACGGAACGATTGCATGTCGTTAGTGAAGCGCGTCTTGAAGGTGTTATCAGTAAGGCTGATGTAAACCTTCTCTGTGTTGTTATCCGTTGATACTTTGGCCTTATAAACTCCGTCTTTGACTTGACAGTTACCCTTCAAGGGGCATGTAGATTTGTCCCGGCAATTACAATCAGCTGGTTGACCCTTACGCTGATCTCCGGTGATTACTAGTACCCTCTTATTATGCGATTTGATTATTCTTGCCATGTTCTTCATAAAGCTATAAGCTTAACTCACTTTAATTGTGTTCCTCTTGAAGATCTTCTGCAATCTTAGGATTGCAGGATGCACGAAACATAAGCAATAGATATCATTACTTTGTACTTGAAGTAATTTTTGTTGTTATTTATAACGCTCTGCTTTAGCGTCGATCACTGTAATTTCCCACGATGACATCTGTATACTTCCATGCATTCTCTGTGGGGACTTTATTACGTATTGGCTTAATCCAATTAGTAACAAAACTTCATGTATTGCGTATGGACAGTTTATTCCACATTGGCTTAACCCAATATGTAAACAAATTCCAATATGTATAAACTCTCCATAGAGAATGAATTAAGCAATAACCCCCGCCGCAGGAGGGTATACACGAGATTTTGGTACAATACGCGACATATGGCACGAGCCGATAGACGAGTGTTATATGGAGCGCATTGTACCAAAATCGAGTGGATACCCGACTGCGGAGGGGGTTATTGCTATTATATTATATCAACTTGTGTATCTTTGTTGTCTTACTTGGGTATTTTCACCACTTTAAGCCCAAGTATGACATATTGGGTTGCATGTTATTACATATTGGGTAAGTGTTACATATTGGATTAAGTTTTATTACGTATCCGGTTGATGTTACATATTGTTTTGACTTTTGCTACATATTAAGTTGATATTACATTGTAGGTCGGTATTACCTGTTTTCAAATTAAATTTATCACAACCATTTGGCGTGATACGTTTTGGCAAATTTGTAATATTTAACATAAACTTATCACCATAATGTGATATATGACATTAAACTGGTCCAATAATCACTTCCATTTAAGGTAATATATTACCAGGTCCATGGGACAAATTTGATTTACAAATTTAAGTAGAACCATCCTGAACCACTGATAATTAGTGGTGGTACCAGGTGTCCGGAATGAGTAAGCGTACCCTGCTAGCATGCTACACCCGTCAGGATTGGTCCCAAAATTGTCTAAATATTGTATGAGAAGATACTGGATATGAATCACTGTAATAAGTCAAAGCCGGGAATGCTGTCGTTAATCATTTGAGTGACCGAGGTGTCATATTTGGTCACAATGTCGTCATATCGACCGTAGAACTTTTTGAAAGTCCTAACTAGTCTTTTTGTTGTGTATCCTTGTCTCAGTAATTTTGATGCTAATGAGCTGTGTGTCTCAGTTGAAAATCAGTGTAGAAATCACAAGCCCTACAATACCTGAGAAGTTGAGACACATACACACCATAAGCAGGTGCAGATGGAATATTACTTGACAAGTGGGGATAATTTATGATTTCAAAATCGAAATCATCCCTTTTGTCATACAGCTTAGTGTGTAGCACACTTGTAGGAACAGATCAAGATATGAAGCAGAGTTCCTACCCTCTGTTGTTTCTTTGATATCCAACTCATCAGGGTAAATATGATGTAAGTAATTTGATACGTCTGGATTGTCTAGACTAATCAGATCATCGATATATCTTTGCGTGTTGTTAAAACACCTTGCAAGTTTTTTAGACCCTGCTTTGTAGAGAGACTGTAGGAACTCGGCTTCATATGAATACAGAAATAAGTCTGCAAGAAGGGGTGCACAATGTGTACCCATTGGTATGCCGATAGATTGTTGAAATGTCATACCGCCAAACTTAACAAATATGTTGTCGATTAAGAAATTAAGCATTTTAATAATTTCTTCATCTGTGTATTTGTGTTGGGCATCCATGTTGTTACTGAAATAACCTGTCCCATGTTTGATGGTAATGTATTGGTACTTCTACTGCCATTTTTATGCAGGAAAGCTTGTTTAACAAGAGATGACAGCCTTGTTTTAAGTTTATCGTAGGGAATTGTGGTGTATAATGTGGAAAAGTCAAATGTTCGGATTGAGCTGAACTTGTTTTTCTTGACTTTTAAATCAAGCAACAATTCCTTCGAATTTTTAGTATCCACATTTGATTCAACCCACATGTTTCATACACTTTGTCACAATATCGAAAAAGCTCGGACCATTTTTGATGGTCGTTAAAATTATAGTCAATAATTGTGACAGATATTTGGTAGTGCAATTGCTTGATCCTGCAATAAAACGTTTGTGAAGACCTCTAAGTGGTCCCTGACTTCAAAGTGGTCCCCGTAGTTGTAA
>LD368610.1:7416-32171 GCA_001465055.1 Ptychodera flava
CTGAGTGTAGGACTTGGTTTGCAGGCAATCCACTATGTGTCCAAAAAAGGTTGAATTTAGAGCAAATAAAAAAAAATCATCGATTTACAGGCAAGCCAGCACTTCCTGTGTTAGACTGGCAGGAATATGGTTTGCTTGGAAGCCACCAATAATAAATTTCAGGTCTGTTAGCAGGCCAGGAGAGCATCCAGTTTTAGCTAGGATGAGGCTTGGTGGGGCAAGATGGGATATTGTATATGAGGGCTGGCATGGAAGGACTGGGCACTGACGACACCTTACAGAAAATGATTTTTTGACCAATATCCTGGATTTTCCCCTTTTTTACCTCGTTTACATATTTTTGATACTGACATATTAATTTGAACAGATTCAAATATCCACCCATAAGTGCACCTGTGTACCAAATACTCAGATGATACGTGCTGCTGTTTAGGTTTTTCAGATGTAGACGGACAAACATTGCACATACATACAGACACAGCCAACAATACAAAGCTCTCTTTGGTATATATACATGAAACATAAACCAAATGTAGGCACAAAACCTGCCAAAGAAATACAGATATGCAAATCTCACCACAATCTGTAAATAATCGACCCTAGCAGCTGGCAGAGCTCCGCTGTATTGTAAAGAGACTTAACTTTTTTTGACATATGTTCTGATAAGGTAGAAATCTTTCACAGCCTTTGTTTGAAGGTGAAGATAGACATGGGACTAATTAGGATGGAAGGCCAAGAACCTCTGCTCATGCTGAGTAACAGGAAGAATAATACTTTAGTTGCTGAGCTTGACCTGGATTAAGATCTTCCCTAAGAACACTTCTACCAAATATCAAAGCTATAAGACAAGTAGTTTTTTGAAAAATAAATTGTTTGACATAAATTGTCCTAAAATATAAAATTGAAGATTTCAGCACGATTTCAGTATATAATATTGAGATAAACACTAGAACCTCTACACAAAATATTAAAGTTATCAGACAAGTACCTTAGGAAAATCAATGTTTCTGATTAAAATATAATTTGCTCCCTTATACAAAATTACAGATGTCATCATAATTTTAATACACATTACATTACATTACAATAACCCCTTGGTACCTGTAGGCGATCAGATAAGCACTTGTGAGATAAAAATAATTGACAGGAAATGGCTAAAATTGCCCCTAAACCTAGTATTAAAGTCAATCCTACTAAAACCAAGCATTGCTTAGATCTAACAAAACAAGTGGGATTGCTCTTGGACAACATTTTCAAAGACATACAGTTTAAAAGACGATTGTACAAAATGTCTGAGTACCTGCAAAAGTTAAAATATCCATTTTCGTGCTAATTTTATAAACACCTACTGAAGGCATTCTTATGAAGCTAAAAGCTATACTTGAAAGCTGTCAGATATGCACTATGTGAGAAAATGCTTTTATGAGAAAATAGCAAATTTTCCAAAACATTATTTTTAAACATCCATAGTGGACAATTTTAATGAAGATTTCTGAAGTTGAGCAATGTAAAACAATGCCAATACATATAATATGTGCACAATCTTTTGTGCATTGTGACATTAACAGGTGATAAAGGTTCCCAAGGAAGCTGAACATTGACTTTAGAAGCTGTAAGACAAGCCATATCAGATAAGAAGCTGTCAAACAACCATATCAGATAAGAAGCTGTTGGAAAACACTGAAAAAATCTAGCATATGCAAGGTCTTTACCTTTTGATAATATCATAAATCAGTCATACTCAGTGGCTTGTAGTCCAAATGTCACACGGTGAATGTCATCTGAGAATCAGTTTTAGTGAAAACTAAATTTGAGGACAGACTAAATGAATGACAGTCGGCTTATCTGATCAGCTTCCAAAGTTAACAAAAGTGAAATTGAAGTTTTTCTTAATATTGCCATTGAGAAAAAAAAGCATACATACAATCATTTTTTTGATGTTTCAAAATTTTCAGAGGAAATAGTGTTGCTGCGACCTAATGACACCACTGAACAAAATTCTTGATATGAGCTTAGCATATTTATGTATATCGACGTATATGGAACACAATATTAATTGCATACGCAGCGTATATCTTTGTATATGGAACATTGAGGTCGGAAACCGAATTCATGTAGCTGTCCGTTTTTAGCTCCATTCCATGTTCAAGGTTGACTGTGGTCGTTCTTCAACTTGCAATATAAAATGTAAAAGCTAGCGTACGCAACACGGCGTCTGAATGAACTTCGTCTTTGTCGGTAAGTACGAAATTGTAAACTCATTGCCACTTGTCTCTCTCCGGGCAGGAAGCTGAAAACGCGGTGACGATTGCGCGACCAAAAGACAGGAAAACACAATGTCATCGGACTTTGAATGCAAACTCACATAATTTTTACGAAGCATATACACAGCAAGTCATTTTTTCGCTTGATAATAAGATTTTAAATGGTACACTAAAGTACAAACAGTTAACACGCTAATATTTATTTAGCAGAAGATTATCCCCTGATTTAGCTCGGAATGACAGTTGTGTAAATAAAGCCTAACGCTTACGCGGCGAATTGGCCGTTTCAGTGTTCGTTTTCTTCCAGTTTTCACGTCATGTATCATTTCATTCATACCATAAATTCAGACAATTATGTAAAAAGTCCTGTACTTCATAATGGGCTAGGAATTTCCACCGAAAATGTGAGCGAACCGGAATTTTAGCTGACTTTGTGCGACTCCAAGGGTCGCATACACATTTCTTCGATTTACTCAATTCCGTTTTTGGCAATGTATGACAACTTCAGGAGAGTTTAACGTGGCGCCACTTTGACGGATAAGCCTTATCTTTGCACAGGTTGAAGTCAGTGACTGTTTGTACAAAACTCTGTCTCAGAATTCCGATAATGTTCCAAAAACAAAATTTATCGTGACAAACGTTGACAAAAGCCGTGAATTTATTCAGAAACCAACACTTTTTACTTTCAAGGCTAATTGTGCAAAAACAAAGCGCAGAATTAAAAATCCGAGACACGTTTTTTTACACACCTTACCCTGCTATCAATTGCAGTAAACGGCTCATCAATGGCCATGACCCTCTCGGACTCACACTTTTTTAATTGAAAAAACCCAAAAACACTTATTTTTGAGCAAAACAAACACACGCAAACAGATTTTGAAATATTCTAACAATTTATACAATCTTCAAATGTCGAGCTACCCAAATTTATACTACATGTTGGGTAAAAGATTCATTTTAATGGTGAAAAATCAGGTTAAAGATAAGCGTCTGCGAATGTTGGTCTCCCTCTTTAATTTCTAAATCTCAAATGTCCAATGGACCGAGTAATGTATTACATTGAATGAAAGTGATTATTGGACCAGTTTAATGTCATATTGCCAAACCCAGGTGGATATGTCTGCTGCTGGATTTCAGTCCCCGAGCATATCAGCAGCCCTGTATTCAATAATCTATAAACAGCATGAATAGAACTAGAAATTTGAATACCGGTTTGGGTCCAGACCGGATCGACAAAACTACCCCTGATGGGCCATTGAGGGCGAATGGCTCATCAGCCAGACAGTGCCTACAGATTATTTTAAAAGATGTCCTTAAAGGAAATTTTGAATGTGACTGCTCTGTGTCGCAATGTAACACAAGGAATTGTAAAACATGTGCAGTTTTAATAATTGGCACTATAATGGAGAGCAACTTATCCAAAAAGACGTACAACACTGAGGCTTTTGAAGACCTTTCTTGCCAAACCGAAAATGTCATTCATGGTATTGACTGTACTTTATGTGGGTTGATATGTGTCGGAGAGACTGGAGAAAAACTATCCAAGAGGTATAAATAATAACTTGCCCACGTGCCTACACTCATACACTCATTTTAAGTGTCCTCGACATTCCATACTAAACAAAAAAGTCAGAATGTTGGAATAAATCTATCATCCTTTCAATAGTTCTAAATTGAACTTCGCACAGCTATGCCGTATAGATGCAACGATAACATTCTTGGGGTGGGTAATTTATGTAGCCCTGGGGGAGTCGTGTAAATGTGAAGTATTTATTTATCACTCACACGAGAAGACGACGGAGCCATGGACATACACATGGTAATACCAGCAGTCCTCCTAAGTTCAGTGATCTATTATCTATACTTTTTATGCCATTAGGAGTTCACAAAATAAGAACTACTTTGTTTGCTTGCTCCTTGCAGAAATTGATATCTTTACTCTCAAGAGTTCAAATGATGAATATCGACCAAAAGAGCCCTGATTACCGTTTAGTTCAAATTATAATCGATATCAGCAATTACCGGCTGTTTAAGCCAGTAAGGAAAGAACGCTTGAACAGTGACAAACGTTAATGTGTTCATGTACAATTTGCAAACAAAAGGATTGACCAAATAAACATCAGCAATATATTGCATGATAAGAAAGTTTTGGAAAAAATACCTCAATATTTTAAATTTAAAGAACTACCTATAGTTTCCTACTTCTACACAAAAACCATTGGTAGGAAATCTTTTAACTATTTCAATGTCTTGAAAAATTTCAACTTTCCTTCAAACAACAGCAGAACTTGCAATTGCTTGTCATCCCCCTTTTGCTATAAACCACTTGGTCATATAATAACTGGCGACCTGTCCATCATTACCAACAGCAAACTCCGGCAACTCTTTCAATATGGCCCAAAATATCGGGAGCCACAAATTATTAATAGGACATTTGTTTTCAAAATTATCATAAAGGCCGCCGAAAAATATTCAAGACAGTGGGCTGCAGTTGAGGAAGTTGATGTGGAATGCCTCTCTGACTGGCAGAGCAAAGTCAGATATAAATTAAAATCACGTATTTCACATCTCCGTTTTCACAGTAAAGATGTAAATACTTCCCCAGTATAAGATGACCCGTCGGTCAAAGCATGCCTCCATGCTTTACACAACGAATGTGTTGTAGTTCCTGCAGACAAAGCTTCAAACAACATTATCTTTGTCTGTATGATTTATTATATCCAGTGTATAATAGATGAATTAAATCTTGATTCAGATAAGAGTAATACAACCTATACTCTTTCCTCCCTTTCTGACGAAGAAATTTTTTCAAACCAGTCAACTGTGCTGAATGAATTTTGCATTCCTTTGAAAGACAAGTTCAAAAGACTGCCTATGTTGTATTAGATACCTAAACTGCACAAGAACCCCTACAAACAACGTTTTATTGCAGGATCAAGAAAATGCACTTCTAATCATCTGTCACAGTTATTGACTATGATTTTAACAACCACCAAACATGGTCTTTTTTCGATATTGTGTAAAAGTGTATGAAACGAGTGGGTTGAATCAAATGTCAACTATACTAAAAATTCAAAGGGATTGTTGATTGATCTAAGAGTCAAGAAAAACAAGTACAGGTCAATCCGAACATTTGACCTTTCCAAACTAAACACCACAATTCCCCACGATGTACTTAAAACAAGGCTGTCATCTCTTGTTAAACAAGCTTTCCTGCATAAAAATGGCAGTAGAAGGTACCAATTCGTTATCATCAAACAAAGGTCAGGTTATTTTAGTAACAACATGTATGCCCAGCACAAATACACATATGAAGAAATTATTAACATGCTTAATTTTTTAATCGACAACATATTTGTTAAGTTTGATGAGATGACCTTTCATCAATCTATCGGCATACCAATGGGTACAAATTGTGAACCACTTCTTGCTGACTTATTTCTCTATTCATATGAAGCAGAGTTCCTACAATCTCTCTACAAAGCAGGGTCTAAAAAACTTGCATGCTAGTGAAGGTGTTTTAACAACATGCAAATATATATTGATGATCTGATTAGTCTCGACAATCCAGACATATCAAATTAGTTACATTATATCTTCCCTGATGAGTTGGAAATCAAAGAAACAACGGGGAGTAAGAAATCAGCTTCATATCTTGATCTGTTCCTACAAGTGGGTACTAATGGGCTACACACTAAGGTGTTTGACAATAGGGATGATTTCGATTTTGAAATCATAAATTATCCCCACCTATCAAGTAATAGTCAATCTGCACCTGCTTATGATGTGTATGTGTCTAAGCTTCTCAGATATTGTAGAGCTTGTGATTCCTACGCTGATTTTCAAATGAGACAGCTTATTGGTATCAAAACTAGTGAGACATGGATATACAACCAAAAGACTCATGAAGACTTTCAAAAACGTCCACGGTCGATATGATGACATTGTGGCCAAATATGACACCTCGGTCAATCAAATGATTAGTGACAGCATTCCCGGCTTTGACTTGTTACAGTGATTCATAAACTCTATCACTTCATACAATATTTAGACAATTTTGGGACCAATCCTGACGGGTGTAGCATGCTAGCAGGGTATGCGTACCCATTCCGGACACCTGGTACCACAACTAACTATCAGTGGTTCAGGATGGTCCTACTTAAATTTGTAAATCTCAAATGTCCCATGGACCAGGTAATTTATTACCTTAAATGAAAGTGATTATTGGACCAGATTATTGTCATATTCCATGTAACAGTATTTAAAATGTTTACCAAAGTTGCCATGAAAGCCCATGGCACTTCAGGACTTTTGTTTGCAAAGGTGAACAGTGAAATGTTTCCTGAAGGAAAGTTTGTAGAAAATGTAGTTTTTTTAATTTTGTGGTTTGTACCTTAATTTAAACTCTTTGGTTTGCTACTGTAGGAAGTGACTACAGAATAGTGCGCTGTGTCGACTGAAATACATATTACAAAAGCTAATGCAAAATTAATAATACCCTTACTTTTTCTGGTTTCCTCCAATAGTAGGAATATCACTTTAAGGTTCCACTGGCCCTCAATGATACTGGCTGTCCATCAATCTAATCAACTCTATTCCAGATTCCAGAGTCCATATTTAGCAGATCAATACTGTCTGGATTTGGGATGTATCAGGCATCTGCAAAGAGATTAAACCAGGGAGAGCAGTACCAAGATGCATATCACACTCTGCTACACTACTTCTAGTATTTAAAAGTTTTAAACTTGAGGAGAGACTGCACTAAACATATATGGTGCTAATTATGTCGATAAATATCATCTTATTCAGCGACAACTACTGTTACTCGTTAAGTAAAATCAAAATAAGGGTGAGTCCAAACACATAAAGTGATCGTCATTGCAAACTTACCGATACTTTACATCCATTTCATGAAATCTTTGATATTTTTTGTTGCTTACAGTATATGCTCAAGTCCGAAGTACCAACAGGACCTTCACTGTTGAGACATTTTTCATATCCATGAATGCCCATTCTGCTAGATTATATTTACTTACAACTTTTCGTAATGATTTTTGGGGCAGATCCAACAGTCGAAAAGATCTGTTATTAGAGTGTGTACTTTCTGAATCAGAATCAAAAAATGGTGGTCTTGAACCACTAGACACTCTAGACATAACTTCATTAATCGTTTTTTCACATTCTGATGCTTTATATATCTAAATAAATTTATGCACACAAGAATCGGTGGATCCTCGCTCTATTCAGAATCCTGTACTGCATCACTTGTCAAGTTAATACTTGTTTTTCCTCCTTTGATGTTATGCATAGTGTCATGTTCAGTTAAACAATCTGACATGCAAGTGAATGATGTCGTAGCGATCACGTTCTTAGTTGCCTTGTTTTTTGTTTTATTCTCCTCCTTTGCTTCTTCCTATCTGTACGAACTATCTTTCCATTTTAAGTCGGAAAGTCCCTTTTAGAACAAAAGGAAATAAGCTGATGGCATTTACTGCTTGAAACTGAAAAGGGTGAATATTAATTTATATCCCTGCATTTAAACTAAACCACTTCTGGTCATTTTGCTCTGTTTGTGGGAGATAAATAATCACCAAAACAATGATGAGATGGAGCGAAAAGCCAAGTATCCTTGACGTTTTAATGAAATACGAAAAATGGGAAAGCATGAAAAATTCCTCGCCAGTTTCCTGGATTTGAGAGAAAACTACAGAATAACCCCAAACAATGGAGGTCACAAGTCAAAGGTCAACTGGCGAGGAAAAATTTACACAACAGTAAAACACTGGAGAAAAGGCACATATTAATCTACCACAAAAGTGCGGGCCTCAAAAACGCCAACACCAACCAATGACTAGCAATGGAGGTTGGAGGGATGGAGGCCGGAGGATAAAATTGTTGGAAAAACCAAAGTGCCAGCTGCTTGTTTTGCGGTGTGATCCAAAAGAGGCAGGGCAATGTTGCGACCCCCCCCCTCTCTAAGGCACTAATGAATGGAACTCTACTTGCCGTACAGGGCAGTCTACCCTTGAAAGTATGAAAACTACAACTGCATGTATATAAATCCGATTATCATTCTATAATCCTGGTTTTATATCCCTGCATTTAAACTAAACCACTTCTGGTCATTTTGCTCTGTTTGTGGGAGATAAATAATTACCAAAACAATGATGAGATGGAGCGAAAGGCCAAGTATCCTTGATGTTTTAATGAAAAACGGGAAAAAATGGGAAAGCATGAAAAATTCCTCGCCAGTTTCCTGAATTTGAAAGAAAACTACAGAACAACCCCAAACAATGGAGGTCAAAGGTCAACTGGCGAGGAAAAGTTTACACAACAGTAAAACACTGGAGAAAAGGCACGTATTAATCCACCACAAAGGTGTGGGCCTCAAAAACGCCACAAGCCACACATCGTGTGGCTGCCCCACCCAAAATGACCAGAAGCAAAGGTAAACCTGATGAAATTCCAAAACTGGTTAACGCAATTCAAGAAAACTTAACTCTTTTGGTTAACAATAATGCTAAAAATCTAAGTATAGTGGCCCCCACCTGGCTTATGTAGAAATGAGGGAAGGATCAAACCAGGAATGGCACCCATATATAGCGGCCCATGCCTGTCCTAAATATGAGTGCAGAGCACCAATTTCCATTTCTATGTTCAACAAGTCATTGACAATGACACAATCCCCACTTGTTAATGGGTACTTTAACTCCCTTCCTGTCAAGTCCATATTTCAACACCAGGTCAAGATGGTTAAAATATTCCATATTCCATATGGTGTATTTTAACATAATACTGTACATTTGAAGGCTGTTGAAAACATAAATACTGTTAACTTGATTTTGTTTTGTTTTTACTAAAGATGCTATAACAGACCAAGCCAAGTGAGTGAAAAAACGTCGTGTTTTGGCTCAAAACCGCTTTATACTGACTTGGCTGCTGGGGAATTGATACTGTCTGGCAGGAAAAGAGTTAATTACAAGTCCTCTGAGAGGACTACTGTAAGCTGCCATACTAATAATGGTCATTAAAATGAAACAATTAGTATTTAATCAACAGGATGCTGCCAAACATTTTTGCATCCTATCCTAACACTGACAGATTATCACCGGTACCACTTTTCAAAAAGTTTGATGCAGTACTTTGGACATTCACCCTAAAAACAAAAATCCATTTTGTAAATGCAAACTACCCATTAATTTATATAAATGTATGACACCAGTAAGTGTCATTGATTTGTATTTACAACACTATGAGATCAAAATCTGTATCAAGTTTCAACAAATTTAACGCAGTATTTGTGGATATATCACAAGAATTAGGAAAGTTCATTACATATATAATCACCAATTGATTAACATGACACTGATAAATGTCTTTTTCACTGTTAAAGCAATTTGAGCTCAACATCTCAACATTTGTACCAAGTTTCATGAAATTTGTTGAACTCTTTCTTGACATATCAGCCTAATTACTAAAATTCATCAAATATGCAAATAAGCAATTAATTGGTAAGAAACTGCTACATATCTTTGCACGCTATTTGACTACTGGAAGGAAAAAGATCTGTACCATGTTTCAATAACTTTGATGAAGCATTATTAGACATATGACAATAATTATGAAAGTTCATTAAATACGTAAATTAGCAATTAATTGACATGATACTCCTTAATGTGTTCACAAAGTATTGTTATGCTGACAGATCAACATCTGCTCCACATTTCATAAAATTTAAAAAGTATTTCTGGAGATTAGGAAAAGGAATGAAATATGCAAATTAGCAATTAATTAACATGATACTGCTAAGTGTCCTTGTACACTATTGTACGGCTATGTGCTAAATATTTGTACCATTTGTTTCATTAAATCTGCTGCAGTATATTCTAGACATCACCCTAATTGCAAAAGTTCATCAAATAGGCAAATTAGCAATAAATTGATGCAATACTGACGTATGTCGTTGACTGATATTAGAACTCTGTGTGAAAATAATCTGCACAAAGTTCCATCAAATTTGGCACAGTTGTATGATAAACAGCGCTCTCATCCATAATTATGCAAATTAACACTAATTATGCATCACACCACACCAATATAAATTGACCTGCATATGTATGCCATAGTGTAGTATCCCTGTACCAAGTTTAAAAAGAATTGGCACAGGCATATCTCAGATATCTGCACTCATGAGCCCCTATGCACGGACACAGCATGATATTAATTTCATCCTTGAACCCCTTTGGATCATACCTGGGGACCCTGTGGATGGATATCAAAAGCAGGAAAGAAAACGGCCGTCACACAGCCATTTTTGATCCAATCATTACCAAAATCGGCGTGCATATATATGTGAAAATGAATAATAAATGTACTAACTTTCAATGCACTCGCGCTGAGTTATTTACGTGAACGAATGCACAGTCATCAAATATAAGAAACAAAATGGCTGCCACACAGCCATTTTAGACCGGAAACAAACAAAATTCAATGTGCATATGTATAACATATAGAGTAATCTATGTACGAAAGATTGGCTGTGAAATCACAACGTCTTATGTCCAACGCCCCTGAGAAGCAGAAAAGTGGGCCAGGCTCCACTCCCCTCAAGGGCAAAAAATCCCACACATAGCCTGTACAGAGCAAAAGTCCGCAACATCAATCTTCTGAAATGAAGTAAGAAATGCTGTGCCCGGCCTGCTATGCTTAAAATTGAAAAGAGTTAATATCACTGAGAGGTTCACCTGAAGATCCCTAAACGGCAACTGATTGAACCGAATGACACCACCTATATCGTGCATATTCTTAGTGGTGATTTCCCCAATCCTGAGGAATGCATAGAAGGCTGTTAGAAACATTGCTCTGAATAAACAACACTGATAAGCTGATGTAATAATATCTAGAATGGTCTTAACTAGACAATGCAAAATATCCCGTGTAATAGGGAGACGAGTACAGTTTATGCTCTAATTTGCGATATAAATGAACCAGTTTGTGTACCATAAAAGAATTGGTTAGGTCTAAAAAATTTAAACCTGCAAGTTTATGAACATAGCTTATTCCTGACAAGTAAGTTGACACAGTGGATGGGGCAAGGTGCTGTCTGGAAAGGTAACCAATAAACAATGCAATAGCCGTGTCTTAGAGTGGTAGTGATGGACAATGCACCCCAAATTGGCTGCCTGTGAACTGTATAAAAAGTCTCCATGCACGTTGGTATGTTTTCCTAGATGAACCTTTAACGGCTTGCAGCAGAAGCCTGCTCACTTCCACCTCCAACTGATTGGTAGAAACTGTAAGGGGATTGGAGTTGGGTTGGTATCCATGCCCTGAGCCACAGATTTGAACTGGCCCAACTGCCAGTTGCCTAGACACTTCAACCCCCTGACCCGTAATGTCATTGTTAACTGATTGGGCTACAACTGGAGATGTAGTAGCTGTGGCTGGGCTTGCGGAGGTGAAAAGGCCAGCATCCTTTAAACCCTGGATGACTGTTCGCGACATAGTGGCTGCTAATGCACTGTGATCGGTGTGAGTCCAAGAAGTGACACTTGGTGTTCAAACTGCAGCAACCAGTTGTTCGCTATGTTGACTGGTACTGGGAACTTGTAGGAACTCTTGAATAGGTTCAGCTGCATGTGGAGGATTGACCGATGCTCTCACTGGGACAGCAAATGTTGTTGTTGATGAAACTTTGCATTTAGCTGTAGCTGCTCTGGTGGCCGGTGCTTTTCGTTTCGGTGGCATGCTGTTGATAAAGTGAAATACTGACAGCAAGTAAAGTGGACTAGACCCTTGGCCCTATTGGCTAATGATAACAATAGCCATGCCAGCATAGGGAAGAAAAATAAAATAAAGCTTGCACTGCATAATAAAATGTACAAAATGTAAACCCTTCACCCTGGTAACACATTAATTTAAGTACAAAGAAAATAAAATAACCACTGCATAAATTAAACAGTGCACGTGGCTACAAATAATACCAACCCTTGAATCAGAAGGTAAATCCAACCAATAATATTGGTAAACCACTCTCCCCTGACAAGGTATGTGAGAGGGTACAAAAACAGCACTAGTGCAAATGGCCACCAAAATTGTTACCGGGTAAGATATTGCACATATCATGCTGTAAAAAGGGAATACCTTCATTGGGTAAATTAAAACTATGCTAATAAAAATGCATACATAAGTAATATGTAATAAGGTATGTCCAACCAAAAATAATAATTGATGGTAAAACCACTCTGTCATGACGAGGTATGTCAGTGTGAGTGGCAACAAAAACAATTGAAATAACCCCAATATGCATGTACGCAAGGCTGTAAAGTGTAAACGAATGTACGGAAACTGATAACACCGACTCTACTGGCAGTACTGCACCATTAAAACACGCTCAAATTAACCGTAATGATTTAAGAACTGCCCCCCGTTAGCTCCTATAATTAGCAGACGTTCGTATGCCCTTGTTGATGATGGATGGTGCTTTAAAAAGCAAGAACGTATCGTGGACCAAAATTCCCTCATGGGCCTCAATTTGCCCAATTTACCTTACCTGATCTCGCCAAGTGCGCTAAAATGAACCCCATCGGCGAAGACAATCTGTGCACACTTGCAATTGCTAAAACACGCTTGTGTTTCCAGAAATGCCCAAAGGCCAAGCCTTCTAACTCGGCTTCCAAGAAAGTGTTCAACAGTGAGACACACTCGTTAAAACGGCTACTACATGATGTGAGGCGCGGGAAAATCTGGCAAACAAAAATAACCTTGACGTCCATGTAATCGAGCAAAGGCTGCACGAAATGCATCAGATTTTAGCAGACAATAGCTGCTGAAAGTGATGACAAATAATTAGCACCTAGCTGTAAAACAACCACATCTGGGTTAAAACGCTGGACGACATGTAAATGAAAACCCCCTACATTTTTCACCGTACGGCCTCCGATGCCGTGTAGTTGTATTGCTGCAGAACTGCACATGTTGAATGACTGCGGCATAGGACGTGCGTTATGCAGTAATGACAAAGACGCCTTGCCACGAAAGAATGACCTAAAATTAACACCTTTGTCTTCATACTGATTGCCAAAAACATGTGCCTGGATGCCCTGCACTTATATAAGGGTAGGACCCCTAAGACAAAAAAGAGAGCATGTTTGAAAAATGTAGAAACGAGGATAAAATTGTTGGAAAAACCAAACTGCCAGCTGCTTTTTTGGGGGTTTGATCCAAAAGAGGCAGGGCAATGTTGTGACCCCCCCCTCTAAGGTACTAATGAATGGAACTCTACTTGCCGTAGAGGGCAGTCTACCCTTGAAAGTATGAAAACTACAACTGCATGTATATAAATCTGATTATCTTTCTATAATCGTGTTAATATTAATACAACACTTACAGAATAAAATAAGTCTTACTTGAGATTGAATCCAGCTGCTTTCAAATTGAAGATTATTTGACACAGAGGATATGTGAACACATTTGTGTAAAACAATCATTCCTTATGGATAATGGACATAATTCACACATAGGTTGGTGTAAAACTAACAGAGAGGATGACATATACAGCACACACACCCCAACCAAGATATTGACAAAAACTTACGTATGCAAGGTGCTATCCTAGGGCTATTTTCACTGGCAGCGACTCAATAATTACAAAAATGAGTAAAAACTGTGCCTTCTGATGCCAATCGGGGTGGATGCTATTTTCACTGGTAGCGACTCAATAATTACACAAATGTGTAAAAACGGACCTTCCGGTGTAAATTGTAATAGACAGCTACACTATGAGACACATTGCACATACACACACCTACACAACATACCATGACATGTAGTTGGTTTTCACACTGACGAAATTTTGAACACTTGATCTACCTGTTTTTGTCAGTTCTCATCAATATTGCATATTTGAGTATCAGTCATTTTAGTTACTTTTCTGCAAACAAAACTCTGTGTAACACAGTCAGTAGTATAACAAGAGACCTAGCCGTCGACGTTGCTGTTTAATGCAGAGAGTAACTGTTTTTGACACACATTGATGAAGGTAGAAATCTTTGATAGCTCATTTCAGTGGCTAGACAAAGAATGCAAAAATATTTGCAAAAATACAAAATTGAAGATTTCATCATAGTTTGAACATATCACATTAAAAATCCCTAAGAATATGTCAACCAAATTAGTATTTTGAGAATCCAACTATTTTACCTACAACGGCAAAAATTGACCCACAAATGCAACATTGCAGGTTCATCATAATATCAAAATAAATCACATTCAATTCTTCTGTAGGAACCTGCATACCAAATATCAAAGCTATCGGACCCATAAGTTTTTGAGAAATACATGGCAAAAATGGCAAAAATTTGCCTCCAATTTTCAAAGTTGTTGATTTCATCATAATTTGAATATATTTTAGATTTTACTTATCCTTCATAACCTGTATACCAAATATCAAAGCTGTATGATGAGCAGTTTTGGTAAAACAATTTTTTTGGAATAAAAATAAAAAAAGTTGCACTTAAAACACAAATTTGCATATTTTTCCTCTATTTGAACAGATCTAAAATAGATCATCCCTAGAGACCAGTGTACCAAATATCAAAGCTTTCTGACATGCAATTTTAAGGAAGAAGATTTTTAAATATTTTCAACAAAAAATGACGAAAATTGCCTTAAAAATACAAATGTGTAAATTTCACTACAATTAGAACAACTTTAAGTTAGGTTATCCTAAATGAATTGCATATCAAATATAATTTCAAAGCAACCAGACTTGTGGTTGCTGGGGAGAAGGGAAATAGTTGACGGACAATGGACAGATGGATGGACAACAACAGAAAATCAATGTATTTGATAAGCTCATGACAGCGGAGTTAATTAGGCTAATCTGAACATCAAACAAATCTATTTGTAAAATACAGTTTTTTCAAATATAAATTTTGATGATTTGCATATGAATTTCTTGGTCAACATGCATTAAGCACAAAAAAGTTAATTTAGCGTAAACAATTATGGTAACTGTGACGATATACTGTAAATAGTGCATTTAGATAGGTTGGCATATGGTCTCTGAGAAGACTATTTCATTTGGAATACACAGTATAATACATTATTATGTTGAGAAAGGAATTAAAACTTAACTATACTTTCTCTATGAACTACAAAATGGACCTTTTCTCTCTAAAGGGAAAATCGCCCAAAAGGATATTGACGTCGTTCCATTGTAAAGAAAGAAAAGCAGGCCCATCAATTATTCGATCAGCAAAATAAAAATTAAACTAGGAAACGCTTTTCATTGTCTTTATCTTGTCATCCTTATAAGTTTGAATACATGGAGTCAGAGACAATGAACCTTATGCTAATGTTCGCCACAGTTATAAATTGTCTGTGCATGACGGTAAATGTGAGACTCCAGAAGGTGAGCCTTTAAAGATGAGATGGTTGATCATAGATTTGTAGATTTTTCAGTGAGTTTGCACATTTTAAATAAGTTGTGTCAAAACCTAAGCAATGTTTAATACCGATAGTTTTCTTTGATGATTTATCGACAATGCTAGGGCAATCACTGTAATTTTATCCAGATCACCTGATAATAGTCATATACAGCAATTTTTAAATCAAATAAAAATAGAAAAAGAGGAATAATCATGGCAAATGATAAAGCTTTGACGATTTCCTCATGACATATTATGCAAGTTTTGTTCCTAGAACTCTGTTGTTTGTGTCATAATAAAAGTTAAAAATAAACTGAAGATTGTTTGTTCCTATCTACTGAATAAAGAGAAGGGTCAACTTATTCACAAGCTTTCAAGAAATATATATCTGAATAAAGTTGAGACAAATTTTTGTTTAATACCTATTTAATTTAATCGAAGGACAGAAAACTTTAATAAAGGACCTGAGGTTTCACTGTGCTCCTACCCCTTATTATCTGCAGTTACAAAATTTGGGATGTGTCCAGCAGTTTATCTGACAAGGAATTAAAGAGGCACTCCCACTTGGTAACATTTTTAAAACGCATTTTTAATGCAAATGGTCGATATTTGACCTGGCGACTGCGCGCGGATCGCGAGATATGGATAAAATCATGTCATTTCCCGAGCGTATTTTAACATCCCGACGTTTTACGATTGATTGATTGATTGTTTTATGACTGATTATGACCCGAAATCCCCCGAAGGTTTGTTGTTGTGCTGATTAACGATATTCCAGGGAGTCCATAATAAGTTCGAAAATTTACCTCCCACTGCGAAAACTTTATATACAGCATTATGCCCTCACTTCAGGTAAGTTTTTTTTTAAACTTCTCCTTAGATTTTGTCGTTTTCATTATTCTCAGTCAGTTCTATTATATTTTTAACAAATACCAAATAGATATCAGTTTTAACGTGTATAATATTAGCCGCCTCTGATGATTACATTTTGTGGTCTGCCACATCGTTACGCGTGGTTCGAGACATAGCGGCCGTCGCGTGGTACGCGTTCATACCACGCGGCGGCCACTGTGTATCAACCGCATTTATCGGTGCTAGTCACCTATGCGATTTCTGGTGGAATAATCAAACTTCCTTTTCCGTTTTTTCTCCGAGTCAGTGCGACTCGGCTTTCCCCCACGGGGCATGACCGGTTACCGACGCCAGTGGTACTCGTGTATGTACAACTGCCCCGGACCATTACAACTTCGCCGATGCTAACTCACCATGCATGCAACCACGAAATTTCGGGGTTAGTTAATATGCTAAGCCGGTCGGAAGGTGTGAATCACGTACACATCGATAATACCAAAATCAAACTACTCGAATAACATTTGCATGCAAGGCAGAGTGTGGAAACGGCGACTATTTCTCCTGTGAAGTTTGATTGAATATTATTTTCGTCACACTCCCTCCAAGAGGGACTATGGTTTCGCGGTAGTTTCGAATTCTGACGCAACTTGGCAATTGCGATGCGACATCGGTACAATAGAACTAAAAGACACAAAAGCTGGAAATGATCGAACGACCTAAGCACAGTCACTACACAAAAATGAGTGGAACGACCGTGGAGTACAGACATCGCTCGACTTTATATAGCTTATAGTATTGACTGCTACTAAAATTCAAATTTTACAAGTATAACTCCTACTTTCTTCGGCCCGTACCTACGACAGAGCGGCAGCTGTATACCTTACCTCACCCCATCTCACAAGAAACACGTTAACAGAGACATTGTCTATGTATTCGACTCGAGTGCATTGCATCCTGTTGTAGCATCGCCAGTCACAATTGTATTATCAAACGTTTTGAATCAGACAAGGACTTCCATCAGAAGAAAATCGTAATGAAAATTTGTACCATCCTTGAGGTTGCTAGTTCAGCAAACAACACATGCGATAATTGTGATTGTCTCACAGTCTTCAAATACTCCCAGCAGAACATTTTCATCAAGCAATGGAAAACGATTTTTAAATAACCAAGTGTAGGTAAAGCTACATCCGAATAAATAAAAATATAAAAGTACAAAATTTAAAGTCCCTTGATGACGCAGATTATTTTATGGCGGTGACAATGAGGGGGGCTCGGGCCTCGTACGGTGTGATGTTATAAGTTTCAGTCGTAGATAAAGGTCCTTGATTCTGACTTTGATGTACTTGAATTTGTGGAGATTTGGACTCAGTATTTGCTGCAACGAAGGGCACAAAGTGTAAAACGAACACTCATGGCTGTGGTATTTACTAGCTAGTCATTAAAACACGGTGACTACACCATAATTTTGAATCCTATCTGCGGACGGCAGTGGATCAGTGGTCCGTGCTGCTTATCTCTCGCCAAATGCCTTTGGCGAAAGGTTATATCATGTTTTGTCGAAATAATGCATTTAAACATCGCAAATTTGTTTTAACCAACGTTGATGGACATTCATAATTGATTCAGGGAGTATGAAAAGGTGTCGAAATTATTCCTCTGGTAGTGATTGGCATGCTTTTACAGAATTCTCTTTTATGTTGTTAGCCGTTTCTATTCAAATTAGATAAACACGTTTATGCCATCATAAGTCGCATAAATGATAGAAGCGAGGACTGCGTTCCTTTTTTTAACACAGCTTACAACTGCAATTTATCGGTGGTACAAATTATTTTCCTCCAAGCTAAAAACACAGTCAGAGTGACAGTCACTGAACGAAGACATTTTTCACGAAAACAAGATATCTCTCACTGCGAATTGTTGTTGAAAGGCAACCAACACAAATATTGCAATCCCCATCCTATGTCACTGCAGACATGCCTTAAAAATGACTTAGCTGAAATAGTTTTGTTCATCTCTGAATTTTAAAGGGATATATGTCATTTTAAAATCATATCTTTTCATGGTCAAAACAGTGACCATGAAGTTTGAATTCCGTTTCCACATTAATGTTGGTATTTAAGTCCTGTTAGGTGTAGCGTAGCCTCTGTCGATTTTAAATTTCACTGCACGAACGCGGCGAACAATGATTGCTTCCTTTCTCCCTGTTTCTCTTCGTCCCTTTGTCCCTCTACATGTATCATCTCTGTCTGTATCTTCATACACAGTCGTTGTCACCATACGTCCATGCTGTCACACAGAGAATCTAACTATCAACCAACATGATCTATCTTTCTATCTATCTATCTGTCTTTCTTGGGGGTTTTTTATGCAAATGGAAAATACTGGTCGAGAGGTTTTATAGCTTGCACCTTAGTTAAAAAACACTCGGAATAACAATCACAGAAAGCAACTGGAATGCGAAATGAATTGCCCGGTCAACTTCCGAATCGTCTAGTCTCGAGACAAAGACAATAATTTTCTCGAAAGAAGTTCAGCATTGTAATCAAGTGAGACTTTCATCATGACACACTACAATAATATCAAGAGATCGTTCGGAAAACGGGTAATGATTGGATCAAGTGATCGTAGCCTGGTAGTTTCAGAAAATTATCTGATAACATCCACTTTCTCGTAATCTCATGGAAATTTGAAAAAAAAAAAGATATAATCTGCCTAGTAGTCGTTTTGGGGGCAAGAATATGGTGAACTGTAGGACGTTCGTTCGCTTCATTGCTCGTCAACACATCACGCTTGTTGCAAATAATCCGCCATGGCGTAACCGACGCTGGTGTCAAAACATTGAAAAACAGTATACACATATTGACTGGCCATGAGGGCAACAGCATACGTCTGTACCCCGAGGGACTGTGAGTCACCCCCAAAAACCGACTGTTTCCCGAGGCCGTAGGCCGAGGGAAACAGTCTGTTTTTGGGGGTGACTCACAGGCCCGAGGGGTTAAAGACGTATGCTGTTGCCCTCATGGCCAGTCAATATGTGTTTTGTAACACACCTCATCCGTAGTCATACATAAGAACGTACCATACACAAAAGTTGTCGCATGTAAGCTATATGATGTAATATGTTGGAGTGGTTCAGCAAGAAAAAGTTTTTGCCGACAGGGTCGCAATACTTCTGCAAAACGTTCAATGCACCTTTGATTATCGTCTTCGTTCGTTTCGAGTCCATGTTTGAAACCAGAGCATTCAGTTCTTCTTCAGAAAGTAGGATAAACCGAGAAATTTCTCGACTATCGTTTCGCTCGTCCGCAGACGGCATCTTTGTTTACATTCCAGTTCGCGCATGCGCCAATGTTTTTTTGACGTCAGAGGGCATCATTTTTCGGAACTGATGCCTGGCAGGCAACAGTTCCGACAAATGATGCCTGATGACGTCGTTTACGTGGATCAGCACAAAAAGAACGCATCCCACGTGACTGACAATTGGCGAATTAGAACACAGACTGCGGATGAGGTGTGTTACAATTCTTATTGACCATTGATACCAGACAGATGTTCAATTTTTTTTAAAGTAGAGGGTATGCAGGATCAAAACGTCAGTACATAAAATCTTCCGGGGATGTTACTTAACGACACTGCAAGTTATTGATGCTATACTTGGACATAGACCCTCGAGGGTTTATGGCTCGGAGAAGTGTTTTCGCATTTACAGCAGGACAAGGTCGATCGACACTCTTTAGCATCAGTAAAATTGCGCACATGCACACGTAACTGATATGAAAATCTAGATTTAACTAATGTTTTTCGGCTTGGAAGTGCGCCTTCCCGATAAGTGCATGTATAATATAATTTCACTTTTTAAAAGACCATGGAAATTTGCCATTTAAATTTCCTCCTATAGTACTGTTTGATGCGGACCATCGATTATGCAGTAAGTCAAAAATAAAGTCATAGTCTTACACCATGGAGCTAGAAACGCATCTGGCTCAATGCTTACACCGATACATTAATTGTACCGCTGTATAACCCGCTTGTGATCTATACACGTCTAGGTACACATGGTCAAGTGCCAAGTAGTCTTGCATTGCACGGCCAAAACCGGTATCGATTTATCACTGTGACTGTCCCTACTCTAAGCAAGATACGTCCTTTTCTGGTCAACCCATGGAGGTAAGGTTTAGCCACAGTCCGTATCGTGTTGAGGGATTAAAGCCCGGCTCGAAATGGACCGGGATCAGGATTAGTGCCAAGTTTTGGTAGGCGTTTTGGGGCATGGCTCTGCATAATGAGTCTGTTGGCAACGGTTGCGATCGTTCGCATTATCTGCGTAATCTGTTTGCTCTCAAATCACACTCAGGCTTGGGTACGTACAGCCTTCGTTTCCCGGTTTGTTTCAGTTATGCTATGGCAATACTCGAAAGAAAAAAGAAAGAAAAGAAAAACTAGGAAGGAAAAGGAACACGTCAGGAAAATGGTAGGAAATAGGTAAACGGCGACTTCATGACCGATCGCAAAAAATAAAGGAAATTCACGGAAGGGTCGAGACTTCCTGGAATCTCGTGTATCACGATATCTGTAATAGCAATGGGGTCAGTTGCTCGGTTGCTTGGCGGCGGGGTGATATCGAAAAATTATCAGGAGTTATGTTTATTTTCGGAGCAATTGCAAGTTTTGCTCGAAATGTTTGTTAACCTTCGACTGGAATCAATGACAGACTGGGTTCCTCTCCGTCTTTCTTTCTACCTCAATGATTATTAAAAGGAATTACATGTAAAGTCCAGCTTTTGCCGAAATAATATAAAGAATACTGATGTACATGTAGCGCGGAATCAATAAGCTGTCCTCAGACACGCGTATCCTAAAGCGTTTACAAGATTGGTTGATGGCGCTTACTTGCTCATCTTGAACTGAAAGATTGAATGTTTCAACTGTTTAAATATCTTACAATTTTTGTTAAATTCTCATCACAGAAGTCCAAATGTGACTGGGATAATCGGTATGTCAAAACCTTACTAGTACCAGCCCTCCGAACACGACATGTCATTTCCACGTGTAAAAACACGTGTATATACATACGGGCGTTTTCGGGGCCAGCATATATATCCAAAACAACTGTTCAGTACCGTCACGTTCGGCCGTAGATTTGGAAGGGGGGTTGTTAAAAACGTGGATCTCTTCGACTGACAATACTTAAATTGATCATGGAGGCTACCGCCATGTTTTGATGATTATTTTCGATGCCATTCTCAGTGCAAACTACGGACTCTGCTTACGCGAAAAAATCGTACTACGGGTAAGCTTACTGACTAGTCCTCTTGCTAAGTCACATCTGAAAATGGTTCACTTTCGTGATGCCATTGCACCATAAACGCTAGCAAAAAAGTTTATGGCAACACAAAGTTTTCATCCTTCGCCCGCTGATATAACTCTAAGTTTACATATAGTTTGTTTACATCGTAATTGTTCTCGTATGCACAGCAAATGTTTGACCAGTTTACACCTCTGGTCACCGAATGATTGACAATTGTTTGAATCACGGAACGACTGTCTCCTGAGGGCCATTCCCTTTGTTCAGAAAGCGATTTTTCCCCTAATCGTCGTAGTTTTAAAAAAACTTTGTGAAACTTTGCAGATACCTGTATGGCCTCCGTGTTTATGAAACAGTCTATGTTCATGGTATGCCAATAATATATGTTTGAGAATCGTTTAGGCCGATTTTCACGGAGCGGTCTACCTAGCTATTGCCAGTTGTCACTCAAGCGCCATCATGAATTTCCAATAAGTTAGGGGCCTTTTATACCCTGCACACCGGTTTAAGGGTGAGCATATCATGGTCCGCATTACCATAATGCTGGCCAGAAAATTCATCGTCAATAATCCCCTCATCACATAATACCATGAGCAAACTAACTTGATTTACACTTAGCCGCGAAATGCATACAGGTGGCGCTTTTCCCATCTGATTATAAACAGGCGTTAATAGGTGTACCTGTTAGCATCGGCGGATAATGAGGTTTAAACATTATAGAAAATAGGTTTTGCTCAATATGTGGGTGAAATTGATTTGTTTGGTGTTGCTAATAAACGTTGCTTGTGGCTAAAAAATTGATCATTTTAGCCACAATAACAGACTGTAGCTACGATGAAAAAAATCCTAGCGCTAACACTGCTTATGACTACCTTGGCTGTAATTTAATCACTTTTGGTGGGAAGGTACGAAGGGTCAATGCCTTTACTTGGTTACAGATAAATCTTGCGAGACTTAATTAGAATGAAGTGTAAACAAGGGGATATCTTTGTAAGGAGCATATGAGAGGGTTCCCTATGGTCTCACATTAAACATTTCTTAACATTGTCCCAGCTCTACATTTTTGACAGCAGAGATGAAAAAGTGAAGAAATAATCACTTAATATTTATTTGGCTGTGCAGAAAATTTTCTGCCGTGAAAATACTAAAACGTATAACAGCATTACAATGACGATTGATTGGAAATGGAACGCACGACACACCATCATGCGAAGCCAATCGTAACTTAATACCGCAAGCGGTGCGAAAAAGAATTTTGGCTGGTAAATGCCTTCTGGTTTAAGTTTTGCCGATCGAGGTTGAATTTGTTAATTTGATTTCTTGATAGCCTGCTTCTCACATTAACATATCAACACCATAATTGTTAGCAAAATGAATTAGTATATCATAAAAAACACGACTTTTCTTCTCCCCGTCTGTGTTACAACCGCGGCAAAGCAAGTGCATAGATAACTGATTGTAATACAAACAGAAACTACAATAGCAACAAGTACTGGAAAACCTTAAAGTATAGAAGCGGCATCTTTATTTTACTGATAAAGAGCTAATAAACCACGGGGTGCTTGGTTTAGATATGAGAAGTCTCCTTGCCAAACGTAAATATAAGAAATCAACTTAGCATGGACTTCCTGAAGACAGTACCATTTAACGCCACCCTGCTGAGATTTCTTACTGACAGCGACAAAGTATAGATAAACAAGGCGAAGTTAGACTACATATTAATTACTATTAGTGTTTGTATTACAATCAGTTACCTATGCACTTGCTTTGCCGCGGTTGTACTGTGATGGCGAAATGATGTATGAATTCATTCACAGAAATACCTCTTTCAAGCCCCCCCCCCCTGTCAATGGATAACGGTGACTTGAAATGTGTGAGAGATAACAAAGCAGACTCAAACTTGGTAGAGATCCTGATGAAAATAGTCCCTACTCGAACTGTCCATGCCTAGACAATAAAATACCCAACATTTAAGGAAACAAGACTGGTAACACTGTGGATAAGACAGTGCAGTGAAGCCTTAATGTCATTCACGTCGGACGATCTCGACTTACCGTCCAGAATTTCCAGGACTTCTGCGGGAAACGGTTTTCATGCGCCTGGAGCTGTTCCTGTGACAGGCAGGCTGTTAGCTGTTTGGTCCACAGCTGGGCGCCATTGTCTTCGCTATACACCGGGTGTAAAAGGCGGGCGGACAATTTTGAAAGAGTTTATAGTTTACAGCTTATACTGGCCTACTGTGAGGCATCCGCAAGCAAAATAACAGGGCTAAGGCGCGGTTCACTGCACTTGTACTTAAAACATAGGGTCAACGGTCTTTCGGCGCCCACACTTTTCCAATTAAATATCATTCATGATTTTCCCTATTATTTTTAGCTCACGTGTTCACACGTGGGCTAATGTCATAGCGATGTCTTGTCTGTCAGTGAATGTGTGAGAGTATGTGTGTGTGTGTGTGTGTGTGTGTGTGTGTGTGTGTGTGTGTGTGTCAGTCTGTCTGAACACGATAACTCAAAAACGCCTTAAGGACGGACCATTAGATCTTGGGAGGGGGGTGGTCAAAACGAGAGTATGTGTGTGTGTGTGTGTGTGTGTGTGTGTGTGTGTGTGTGTGTGTGTCAGTCTGTCTGAACACGATAACTCAAAAACGCCTTAAGGACGGACCATTAGATCTTGGGAGGGGGGTGGTCAAAACCAGAAAAAAAATTCAGAGCAGAAAGTTAGGAAAAAAAAAAATCTTCAAACTAGTTTGCAAAATAAAAAAAAAATAAATAAGAAGACAAAGGCGTAAAAAAAATTCTGCAAAAGTCTTTAAAATTTTGAATTTTTTTTAGATTTTACCGACAGTAAGCAACTTTCTGTATTTTTAATACATCCTCCCGGCACATTTTTAATTTTAATTTA